>SRZU01000231.1:0-63222 GCA_013183765.1 Fusarium xylarioides | reverse complement strand
GGTGTCATTTTGAGGCCATTTACAAGGATATATTTGTCAATACAATGAATCCAAAAACGGGCATGTTATAGCCTTGCTTTTGCATCATCTTTTGACAGTTTAATCCTCTTTTTTGACCTCCATTTGCGTTGCTAATACCTCTCTAACCGATAACGTAGCGTCCGGGCTGACACTTCAACACCAAGCTCTAATAACGCCTCATTCTACGTAATTGAGCGATTTCTTTTAATAAATGACTGGATAGATATAATCTCCTGAGCGCTAAGTTTCTTTGGACGCCCAGAACGTAATCTAGAGACGTTATTGTGGTTCTCTTTCCAGCGTTTAACTGTCCGGGAGACAGTCCCGGGATCCATTGAGTAGGAGGTTGCAACCTGTCTCATTGATTTGCTAGCATATATCTCCGCCACCATAGCTGCCCTTTGCTTAGGAGTAAATTCATGGTTTCTTTAGCGATTTCTGCTTATTTCAGTACCAAAATCGCATTATTCAGAAGCCATTGAGTATATAATTCTTGTTGTTGAAGTAATTGCGTTGTTTGCTGATACCAGACCGAAGCGGGGTAGACGCTTTGGTGTTGTCAGACTTTTGGCACGTGATTGTATGTATGTGTCTTTGGGTTAGAACCGAAGCTGCCAGGGTGCCTACTTTTGGTAGGACGGGAGGGTATTTACTCAAGGTGGGGCCTGGAGTCCCGTCGTTGGCGAGGATAGCATCCAATGGCTACATGGGCATACTACCTTATGTACCTTAGAGGGACGCATACTGACGTACTGCACTATTCCTCAGGGTAACATTTCAAGCTAGCTCATCAACAACCAAAATCCAACCTACACCTCAAGCTCTTTTTAGTCACTACTTCATTCAAACGCCTCCCTAACGTGCTTGGACGGTCTGGTATTATCACGATGGACCTTTCATTTCCTACGGACCCTCGTGAATTCGACAGCGATGATCGCATATCATTTTCCAAGCTTGACCAGAAGTTCATTGCAGTTCACGATGACGGCAACGAGTACGAGTTTGACGCCGATTCCAAGCGATGGGTGCTTGCAGATGAGAATCCACTGGAACCACCAACAACTGGCGCATTCAATGACTTTGCAGAATCTGTATCGCATGATACTTTAGATGGTGGAGCAAAAAAACGCAAGAATGAATCGAGCCATGGTTCTGAAGTACGTCCAAACATCGCTTCGCTGTCGAAACTGTCGTGTTTGCCGAAAGGCTATCGAAGCTAACTATTGAGTAGACTCCCGAACCCAGTAAACCTTCACGACAAAACAAGAAGCAAAAGGCACCTCAACAGCCTAAACAGAATACAGCCATCTATGTCACAGGTTTACCTGCTGATGCAACGGTTGAGGAAGTCCACGATCTTTTCTCTCGAAAGGGCGGCGTTATCGCGGAGGAAATTGACAGCGGAGCGCCACGGATCAAACTATACACCGACTCAGAGGGCAACTTCAAGGGCGACGCGCTGATTGTCTTCTTCAAGCCCCAGAGCGTAGAGATGGCCATTATGCTTCTCGATGATACAGACTTCAGAATCACTCCCAGCGGCACACGTGAAGGACGGATACGCGTTCAGGCCGCAGACTCGAGTTACAAGAAAGTCAAATACGACCTGGAAGGTGGGGAAGGGGGGAATGTCACAGCTGAGCGTAAACCACAGAACAAGGATCGCGACAGGCAAAAGATCATCAAGAAGACCCAGAAACTCGACGCGAAGCTGGCAGACTGGGATGACGACGTGCCCTACCCGGGCCAGCCGGAGACAGCGACCAAGTGGGACAAGCTTGTGATTCTTCGGCATATGTTTACGCTGGAAGAGCTTGAGGAGGACCCTGCTGCCCTGCTGGAGATCAAAGAGGACATCCGGGAAGAATGTGCCAAGCTAGGTACAGTGACAAACGTTGTCCTTTTCGACCAAGAACCGGAAGGCATAGTCTCAGTCAAGTTCAAAGATGCGGATTCAGCTCGTGCATGTATCAACCTCATGCATGGACGAAGTTTTGATGGTCGAACAGTGGAAGCTTTCCTAGCGACAGGAAAAGAGAAGTTCAAGCAATCGAAGGACGACACGAGCCAGGGAGACTCAGATTAGAAGGTCAACGTCCGATGTTGACATTGGAAGAAGATTTTATTGCGTTGTAAGATACCCATTAACTCTGATACTAGAAGCCACATCCTAGGCAATGATTCATTCCCACGATATGAGTGCATTTTCCCCGTCGCATCCATATGCCAAGCTCAATGTAGGCTTACATGGGTTTTGGACAGATCCCCATTTCGAGTTCTTCGGCGACAGTGTACCATATAGCAGCTTCTATAATATTGCAGATGACCTGCAATTCTTCGTCATCTAATGAAAGTCTTGTCAGCCCATTGTCTATGGTCGCAACTTCTTGCCAATTGCCTAGAAGCAAGTCTCACCTCGTGGCGCATAGATCATGACAAAGTCTGGCGAGACGGGGCTCTTGAGGAACCGACTTCTCCAAGCGAGTGGATGCCTCTGACCCCAGCCTTTTTCCAACACCTCTCTAATATCGTCCGGGTGTAAACACATATGCATGGAGTGGTCTGAGTCATGAACATGGCAGATCTCGCCCTGGCAATTCGTTTGTACTGGGTGCCTGGCAAACAGTGCCAACCCATGCTTCTCTATGCACGACTTCTCGGTGCCAAACTTTTTAGGGCTCCTATTCGCTAACTTGGCCATGGACCAACGGAGAGCTCTGTAGCATACTCGAGATCCATGCTGATCAAGTTGTCTTTGGGGTGCTATGCCAGCAACAACAGGTCGAGGACCTGCGCGGTATGGGAGATGCTGGCGTCGGAGGATACCTGATGTTGGGAGACGCATAGGGTCAGACTCTGGGGCCGCAAACGGGTTGCTGAGAGCCCAAAGACGGAACCATGATATACGCAGGTAGCCGCTGAAAGTGGAGGGCGTGCCACCAGGGCCAAGGTTGAGGAAATTCTGGTAGTCGTTGTTGACGAGCAGAACTGTTTGTTAGTCAGTCATATACCATAGGAAGACCTTGCTATATTAATGTAAGATTAACTTGATTCATCTACATACCTATTGGGAATGAAGCAATGAGTACCTCGGCGTGATACGGATCAAGGAAGTGAATAAGCAAAACTAAGATAAGGGACGACAAGAAGATGGTTTTACCATCAAGAGTTACGGAAACGGGCTGCTGGCGAAGAGCATAGGAGATCCTGAGATGTTCCAATTCAGCTTCGCCCTGGAGATCGGGAGGCGGAGAAGACAAGGTCTCGGCTGAAGCGATTGCAATTGATGACATCTTGAGATAAAAGGGCAGAGCAGTCTCTTTCTTTGAAGATGAAGAGGGCCTGTTTGGGACAAATTGGCGACCACAATGCCGCTATGTGGTTGGAGAGCGGGGTGTTGGAGAGCCGTGTAAGTGTGATGTGATATTGATGAGAGCTGTATTTCAACTCATGGAACGATTTACAACGGTCAACCTCTTCCGAAGAAAATCGGAGAGTGAAGCACTGCAGTATTTAAATAAATCGCCTGACAACAGCCGAGTCTTACAGGGCAAGGTCAAGTCCAGAATTGGAGACGGTGAAAGAAGCGACAAGAGGGGATCGTCATATGATGCTCAGCCAGCGTCGCAACTAACCAACCCAACCCCGACGTTCCGACAGGCGTGTTGGCAGCCAACATAGCGAGCTGCAAAGCAAGCCTTGGATTTGGTCGATCTGTTTGGTTAAGACGGTAGTGAATTGATATGCACTGCAGCCATCGGCGGGGCATGACGTTGGATTCAAGCTACACATTCTCGTGGCTTTGGATTTTCCGACGAATAGGACAACATCATGTCACTAGCGAGCGGCGTGTCGGATCTCAATGAGAAAGGCTAAGACGGCATAGGATTATTTGATTGTGAGCGTCTGTGAAACTTGACTGTGTCTGACTGCAAGATCGCCAAAGCTACCCTGGACAAAGCGCTGTGATGGTGGTCAGAATAATATCTTCGCGCTATCTAAACGCCAAGCGACCAGGTTTTTAAGCATTTGCATGTAATTGGACATGGAAGAATGAGAGTAACTCGGGCATTTCCCTGTTCATCTCATCCCTTATACTTGATTCGTAACTCAAGCTGAGCACAGTCAGTTTGCACTGATCAACACAATTACGCGGGCATTGGGAGACATGCAAGACGAGGTGTCGAAAGACCCCGGGAAACTCAATCCATGGAAGGCCTCACCTCACATCCATGCATCCAAACAGTCTTTGGCTCGTCAGCGGCTATTTGATTGCCATTCATGCTTGGCGGTACAAGCCGTATCTCGAGCTGACGTCGCAGCTAAGCCCAAGCTGAGCGTTGCTCAGCAACAGCCGGATCCGTAACAAAACAGACCAGCGAATGACGGAGCTCCCATCATGGGTTCAATCACAGCTAAGAGCGGTCTAAGGAGCAGCGAGATAACAACTTTCCCCCAACTCCCTATACTTTATATGCCCTTTTTCTTGTAATACTCTGCAGCACATATCATTTGAGCAACTTGCTATTTTAAGCATCAACAAGTCACCCTAGCTTCGACAATTGAGTGTCACAAAGTACTGAGAAATTGTTCCATCTGGTCGAAAAGGTCAGTCCCCTCTGGTCAGTCCTGAGACCTAAGATTCCTCCCCGAGTCGCTAACATTCCTTCTCAGACATATACAATAATCCCATTATGGGGTTGCTGCCAAATCCACTGCGGCCGCGCGAGCCTCAGCTCCCACTATATCAGAAAGTCAACTCTCCAACGAAGGAGCAATATTCTGACGACGACTATTCAACCGAAGATGAAGATGACTACGAAGACGAGCCATACTCCCCCGAGAGCTCTTCAGCTGGCTCTTCAAGGCATACATCTGGGTCTGCGAGCAGTGGGCTTTTGATGTTGCCCAGTCACCAGAAGAAACCTCTCCCTCTTAGACGAAGGATTGCCAAAGTGTACCCCTACCGAATGCCGAACAAGGTCACTCGCTACTTATTTTGCACTGTCATCACATTCATCATCGTTATGGTCTTGAGTCTTGTACGGGCCAGCCAAGTTGAGAACTGGAAAGTTGCCAACGGTAAGGTTGATGATCGCCCACCGCCACCACCACCTGCTTGGGAGAAGTTCCCCTTCTTGGAAAGATACTATGGTGGTCTCAAGAGCCTGGTAACTTTCGAAGAATTAAAGCCGGAATGGCCTCATGTGAAAGATGAGCCTGAGATGCTAAGTGAAGGCAATGACTGGAGCAAGCAAAACGAAATTAAGAGTGACAAGGATACCGACGAAACCGACAGGGCCGCTACCGAAGAAATTGAAGCCCAGGCTCAAGGCACGAATCCTACCAAGAAGGAAGCAAGGGACGAAGTTAAGCCAGAGGACGACGTCAGGGTCGAGACAAAAGGTGGTGCCGTGGAGGGAAAGGAGGACAAGCCGGAGGATGATTCCAACGCCAACAAGAAGAAGCTCCCTAAAAGCAACGACTGGAGCGATTATGCGAACCGAAGCGAGGAGACCGGAAGCAAAGAATGTTTTCTGGATGCTGACGGCACAGTACGGGTTCCCCAGCTCCGATACTATAATGGCCGCCCCCAAGGATTCCCTGAGCATGCCATCGGATCCTACGAGACCCTGAACCTGCCCGAGAACATTTGTTTCGACCGTTATGGACGCTATGGCCCCTATGGGTTTGGCTATTCCTCAAGAAATGGTGGTCTTAGCGTTGGTGAACATGGACAAAAGGAAGGGTCGGATGCTGTTTGGGAGAAGACTCCTCGCGTGGACTATCGACAGATTGACTGGGCTGATGTCCAGCGCCGTTGCTTCGAGGCTAACCAGGCTCGCTTCAAAGAGCTTCCTTCCAAGATCCAGGCTCCTCATGGTTTCTTTGCGCACGAACCTCGGCCTAAGCCACTTCCTACTTCAACTCTGGAGCGCCGCGGTGTTACGGAGGATAAGTCCAAGGTTGACAAAGAGATCGCTGCCTCCCAGGTTGAAACGTTAAAACCAAAAACTACTCAACAATCCAAGTCCAAGGCATCACAGGTCGCATACTCAAAGGTTGAGCCTACCGAGGCTTCTGTGTCTCAAACACGTGAGTCAAAGCCTCAGGAATCGAAAGCAGAAAAGTCGCAGTCTGCAAAGCCCCACGAGACCGAGCCTAAGGATAGCGGGGAGGACGAGAAAAGTCAGGAAGAAAAGCCTGGGGATTCCAATAGTGCGACGCCCAATGCTGCTGGGAGCGGGATATCACGAACTGCTGTTGTTGTGCGGTGCTGGGACGAGTACAACTGGCGCGAAGATGATATTGCCAACCTTCGATCTCTCATTACTGAGCTCGCTGTGGCATCTGGCGGTCGCTATGATATCCATCTCCTAGTTCAGGTCAAGAATGAAGCTGCTCATCCGGTGTGGGCAGACGAAAGAATCTACCACGAGCGCATTGAGCAGGCCATTCCTGAAGAGTTCAGAGGCTTGGTTACGCTGTGGTCCGAAACACAGATGCTTGCTCTTTACCAGGGTATCTACGACCACTTCACTCGTGGTCCTGATCTCCCCGTTCACGGCGTGTACCGCGGTCTGTCCATGGCCATGCAGTACTTTGCCCACAAGCATCCTGAATACGACTACTTCTGGCAATGGGAAATGGATGTGCGCTACACAGGTCACTATTACGATCTTTTTACTAAGCTTGAGAACTGGTCTACATCACAACCTCGCAAGGGTCTCTGGGAGCGCAATTCTCGCTTCTATTTCCCCAATGTTCACGGTAGCTGGGAAGACTTCTCACAGATGGCTCGGGTCCAGAGTCAGATGGGTGTCGTAGGCGCTGACAATGTCTGGAAGGGAGTTCCTGGTCTTGAGGGCAAGTCCCCTGACTCTGACACCAAAGGCCACCGCACGATATGGGGACCTCTTCGTCCTAAGGATGATGATGACTGGTTTGAGCCTGGCAATGATCCTGTTGCTCCTACTTCTTACGAGAAGGATCACTACAAATGGGGCGTTGGAGAAGAAGCCGATTACATTGCGCTTAACCCGATCTTTAACCCTGATGGTACGACTTGGGGTCTCAAGGAGGACATCACAGGCTACAACCGGTCTGAGGGACTCCCTCCCCGCCGGGCCAACATCATCACCACCTCGCGTATGTCGCGGCGACTGCTGACAACTATGCACAAAATGACGGCTTTCAAGAAACAATTCGCCTTCCCTGAGATGTGGCCTGCCACCGTCGCTCTGCAGCATGGCTACAAGGCCGTCGCCGTGCCCCATCCTGTCTATGTTGATCGGAACTGGCCTACAGCGTACATGGCACAGGTTTACAATAACGGCCGTGACGGCGCAAGCGGAGGCTCTCGAACCAGCATCTTTGGTGATCGCGAACACAACATGCACGGCCTTTCCTGGTTCTACAATTCGGGCTTTGCGCCAAATATGTATCGTCGCTGGCTAGGTCTTCGAGTGAACAATGACGGCGGCGAGGAGTTTGAAGGCACAGAGGATAAGAGCAAAAAAGGTAAGGGAGTTGGCAACATGCGTGGTGGCGAGGGCAGAATGTGTCTGCCTCCTATGCTGCTTCATCCCGTCAAAGATGTCGAGCTGCCTGTTGAAGCCCCTGAGGCTGATGTTGAAGCGGGTAAAGCCCCCGTGTCTGATCCTGGAGCTTGAATGATCTCCTTACCCTTTTGCATGGAATGGCTTTGAGAGTCAGAACAAGGCGTTGGTTTTGCTTTTCTGGGGTTTTCTTACGGGTTCATATTGTGTCATGTCAGTGATGAAATACGCCAACGAGATGAATGACTCTGATTTGAGCTACAAGGCATTGTAGTACACAAGACATGTTTTCCAGGATAAATGGTCATAGACATACTAGGGTTGAATAATGAATTTGAGATTTCAAGACTGTGTGCATATATCGAAGATGATTTGTAAAATAACATTAAAGCAGCCGCGTTGACTTCCTGGGGCCCTGTCCTGATCCAGATGCAAGCGACATAAGCTTTTGTCAACGTTAAATGTTATATTACACACTCTCCATATTATCATATTTGCCCAGGTTTGCAATCGCTCTTTTGTATGATTGTTTCATCCCTCCGGAAGTGCTCCCAATATAATGCTGCGCCAATCCGTTCTTCACATTTGCGGTTCATCAAACAAACATAATTTCCAAGTATTTCAGTGAGTTGGTCTTTTATCATGCCGTCATGCACTTAAGTCTACCCCTTAAACCACCCGCTTGACCTCGAAGAAACGTCGCAGCCACCAGACCTGGAAGAGAGATTCACCGATGACAACACCAATAACGAACATGTTCCACCACTTGACTCGGCTGTTGGTGCTCTCGGCGGTGTTTCGGTGGGTGCGCTCACGCATCACGATGTATTCTTGTTCGTCCTTGACCTGGGCAAGAAGATCGGATAGCTTCCGAACTGCAGAATGTTGTAAGCTAACTTTGTCATTCCCTGACGGGAGAATGCTCATTTACCTTCACGGTCGAGGGGGTCGGCAGGCATTTCGTGCTCGCTCACGTAGACGATTCCGTGGACGTTGAAGGAGACCTCCTTGGTGTTGGCACCCCAATTCTCATTTCCGAAGCAGTATATGTATTTGCCATCATGCTTGGCTGTGAATGAATAACCGCCGTTGGAGATGCTCTTCTCGTTTGTCTCGTATTGGCCAGCAGGGTTGGTGATCTGGCTATAAGTCAATATCCTGATTGTTTGCCCGACTCCCAAAGCCACGTACCCAGAAGTCAATGTCAAGGTTGCCTGCGCTGCCGAATTCACGATCGCCAACCTGGAAAGTGACAGTCATAGTGTCGTCCTTGTGTAGGGACTCGTGAAAGCATTCACGGCCATGAGCAGGCAGGACGATGTTGTGAGCAGTGACAGCTGAGAAGACAGCAGCGACCACGAGGGCCTTGGCCGCAGAGACGAAGTACATTATCGGGTATGTATAGATCTGATCGATCGCTATAACTTCAAAGGAGTGTCGTGGGTGTTTTCGATGCTAGAGTGCTCTGATCGTGAGCATTGAATCCACGTGTTGGAGCTATTGACCAGTGTCCACCAAGTCAAGTATGTAGTTTGGATCGCGACGAAGTGACACCTTTTCGCAGCTAATTGGAGGAGCTGCGGGTTGCTCCTGGTGCGGCTCTCGTCTGGGCAGCCACGGTTTTGCCGAGCCTTGTATCTGAGTTCCTGCCAGCTTGCACCTTTGACTGCTTGCCAAAATTCACAAGCCAATCCCATATCCCCAAGCCTAAAGGGGGGAAGTGGGCAGGTGGAGTCTTGCTGTGGCTTGATCAAGCAAGGGCTTAGAGATTAACGTCCCCCACCCAAAGACCGGCCACCCCCACAGACTGGCCACCTCGGCCAAAACACCAAAAACCCGATATCATGATCAATTAATTAATTATCACAACACCACATTTTTTATATTAAATGAAACTTCGGTCAGTGAATATTTAAATGAAAATTAGTACAGAGATCCTCAAGTTTTAATTTCTTGACCCTATTAGCTGTTCTTTTTGGTTGTAAAGTCTTCCACATCTGTTCACGAGCTTTCTTTATTGCTGGAATCTTTGCGAACTCGGCATTTGGGTTATAGATAACCTTTTTACGCCGTTTCGGTCGATTTTCTTCATTTTCCCGCTGTAGAACACTTATTTCTCTATTCTGTCGCTCAATGTCGAAGTTGTGACGGTCTAATTGACTGCCAATCTTCCTGAAAAGCAGCCTGACAGTCGGATCTTGCGTTGCAGAAGCTGGGACTTGGCCCAGAGCTTGCCGAAGCTGTACAGACGAACGGGGAGTCTTCAGGAGACTCAAATCCTGCTCTTTTGGCGGCGAATTTGCTGTGACGGCGGGAGAAGGTGTCTCTGTGACCATCGGGTTCATCAGGACCTTCGCCAGATTCACAGGCCACAGTCCAGTGGCTTTAAAGCCGGCAATCGCGTTAGACTTCGTGATAGCTTCTCTCCGAGCCTTGTCGTAAGTGTATAGAAATGTAATCTTGCCGACGTGACTGTCGTCAGAGACAGAAGCAAGATCCAAAAGAAGATAACGATATGCCCTCTTCAGAGGACCAAAAACTGCAACATCCAGTGGCTGAAGGACATGGGAAGCATGAGCAGGAAGAAATAACAGATATATATTGTTATTATAACATTCCCAAAGGAACTCTTCCGTAACATGACTTCCGTGGCCGTCAAGAATAAGAAGTCGGGGTTCATTCTTCTTCTCGGGCTGCGTTGATGGAATAAAGACTTTTCTTAACCAAACCAACGCCAATTTATTGCTCGTCCATCCCTTATCACTACAGGCGAATTCCCAGTCATCCAGGAAGTCTAAATCCTCAGGGAAATGTTGTTGTTGGACTGTTTTCCTCTTGAAAATGACTGTAGGTCTCAGGACCTTCCCGGTTGCCGAGATACACTCGAGAATTGTAATCCAGGCACGAGAACCAGGCTGACGAATAAGTACTGACTTCTTCGACTGATGACCAAGGAATAGACCGTTCATTCCTATTCCTTCCATCATTCCAACTTCGTCGACGTTGTATCTGTTCCCCTGCTTGACTAGGCGTATCGCCGGCATCATGAGGAGCATAAAGAATGCCTTTATCAGTTCAGAAGAAGCTCCGTGATATCGATCAGAGTCAATTTTCTTGCCTTTCAAAGTCCTGATATCAGGATTTCGTCCCAAAAAGCCCTGTAACCAGTTCTTTCCGACGCCTTCTGGGAAGCCGTTGCGGACAGCGATCTTGCTAGCGAACTCTCTGACTTGCTGATGCGATACAGGGCATCCTAGATCAGCTTGGACGACAATCCAGTCTCGAAGACGCTTTTCCTGAGTATCAGAGAGCTTTTGGCGAGGTTTTTGGGCTTCTCTTGGTGTTGCACTTCCTTTGATCCGACCTTGGAGCGTGGAACGGTTGATGCCACAAGCTTCGGCTGCTTTGTTCACTGACATACCGTCCGCAACCATCTGAAGCGCGGCGCTCATGTCTTTTTCAGTAAAAGAAGGCATTCTGAATTGATTATCGTTAGTTTGAAATTAATTGGAATTAAATTGATAAAGTTGTGACTGTTTAAAGTATATACAAATTGGGTGGCTGGGTTGAAAATGAGGTGGCCAGTCTGTGGGGGTGGCCGGTCTTTGGGTGGGGGACGTTACCTTGGTTTGTCGTTTATCTGTCCTTGCGACTTCAAAAAGGGATGAGATGGATCATGGCGGGACCGATTGCGCGGCGTTGGATTCGTGTGATCTGGCGTTGAGAAGCAGTTTTGGAGACGACATACATTCTCAGGTAGCACTAAAGCACTCAGAAGTTTCAATTATAAATATGCGAATGGCAATCTTGACACGAGACTGACACAACAAGTGTCGCCATTCACAAACTTCTCTTATCAAAGTACCTGAATCGCTTAGAAACGAGTACCCGAGATCAAGGCGACCTCATGTGGCGGTGCAATTGCGTTTGCCCCTCAATCCTCCCTGTCTGTTCCCTGAGATGTCGTCGAAAAATAGGCCTTGGCTCCAGTATTTCCTAGTGATCAACCAGTAATTTCCCCTCTAACGGCATGCTCACCAGCCCGGCCGCAGTAACAAACAGCCCGAGAAAAAATAAGAACCTAGCAGCTGGAGCCCAAAAGAGAGCGATAATGTCTCTCACCCCTCCCCGAGTGATTGTCTTCTCACACCGACAAGTCAAACCACACGACAGCGCCCACCCCCAATCCATCCATATCCATCCATCCATCGCCGCTCGTCGTTTTTTCTGCACCACCACTCCAAGGACCGCCCCACGATCCAGTAAGTTCAGCATCTTCCTGTCTCTTGCCCGGGTCTGTCTAGATCCCGTTGTTTGCTGCTTGTATACTCCCGATCCTCCTCTCGATGGTCTCTTCAAGAAGCGCCCGTCTCACGTTGTCGCCGCCCGATCACCAAATTCGCCGTCATGCTATTCCCCCGTTGATCCGCCTCGTGACGGCTCTGAATCAACTATCGACGTACAGCATAACATAGCTGGTCATAACGGGTGATAGCGGCAGCCTGGAACGGGGGTGCTTACAAGCTTGAAGGACTATCCAGGACTCCGATGATGGTGATGACGGAGTTGTGTTGTTGGATGAGCTCTTGATCGTTGCCTTGATCATTCCCTTAGGTGTCCTTTCGCGATACTCCATAAAGCCATCCCGCCTCCACCATCACCAAAACATCCAACCTCCTGCTCCTCCCTTGGCTAGACGTCTCCCATATATTGTCTCAGCCTGCCTGTGGCCTTTGTCTCTTCCCTCTTTATCCCATCCCCCTTTTACCCCTCGCCACCTCGTCTTCTTTCAACATCCATCCACAGCATCGCTGACCTTGCGCCTTCGCCTTTAGGACTTCTTTTTCTATACCTAGACACACAGGCCTCGAAGCCGTAAACCGCAATCATGGGTCTCGCCTTCTCAAAGCTCTTCGACCGACTGTGGGGGAAGAAGGAGATGCGAATTCTGATGGTTGGTCTTGATGCCGCCGGTAAAACCACCATCCTCTACAAGCTTAAGCTTGGTGAGATTGTCACCACCATTCCCACTATCGGTATGAGACGCCCTCGAAACTGACAAACCCCTCATGCCGCTGACATACGGATTTCCTTCCCATCTTATTAGGCTTCAATGTCGAGACTGTAGAGTACAAGAACATTCAATTCACCGTGTGGGATGTCGGTGGTCAGGACAAGATTCGTCCTCTGTGGAGACACTACTTCCAGAACACTCAGGGTATCATCTTCGTCGTTGACTCCAACGATCGCGATCGTATTGTTGAGGCACGAGAGGAGCTCCAGCGCATGCTCAACGAGGACGAGCTTCGCGATGCTATCCTTCTTGTCTTCGCCAACAAGCAGGATCTTCCCGTACGTCACGACCCCACCTCGAGGCTTTCTCCCAAATCTCCCCTCAATGTGCCATCTATCCGCGGTACCATATACTAACGTTACGCTACTATTAGAACGCCATGAACGCCGCCGAGATCACAGACAAGCTTGGCCTCCACAGCCTGCGACAACGCGCCTGGGTAAGTAATGGGCAATCAACATCTGGCCCCAGATGGTGTCTCTTTGTTTCACATACTGACCTCTTGCGTTCTTCTATCAATAGTACATCCAGTCCACCTGTGCCACCTCCGGTGACGGTCTCTATGAGGGTCTTGAGTGGCTCGCCAACACCCTCCGAAAGGCGGGTCACCAGTAGAAAGGTGTCGAGAGGCCTCTCCATAAAAACTCGCTTTTTCTCTCCTGCTCTGCCATATACTCTCAAATGGCTCTTTGTCTCGACTCGAGGTTTCGGTTGTAATTTGCAAAGTTATCGGTCAACCAATCGAAGATAAATCCTTGAACCAAAGTCACGTCTATTCACGTTTTCTGTTTAAGCAACCTCTTTTAACGCTTCCTTCTCCTCTCAATGGTGCTTCACTGTGAGCCTTCTGGTCAACAATATCTACTTGCCATCGCTAGCGTCAGCTCGCTTTTTGAGGACCACAGAACGTACTTTCTCTTTTTTCTTCTTGGAGGAAAAGTCGGGTGATGATGGGAGGCGTCTTATGGGGATCCCCGGGATATTTGTACAGTCGTCAAACGGGTGTTGTTTGCTCTTTGAAAAGAATGCATCCTCGCTGATTTTACAATACTCTTGCAAACCGTGGCGCACTGGTATATCTATCGTTTGTTGATTTCTTTCCTTCCCATGTCACTTAGTGAACATGACCATGATGAGCAACTCAAGTAACGCGTGTTAAACGAGGCATGAATTTGCAAGCTTGGGCTGTTGTAGAGATTCTATATGTTTTATTCCAAACCTTTAGTGAAACCGCGAGACTTAGTTGATTTGAGTGGCACACTGTCTCTAGTCTTTTGGCTAAGGAACAGAGGTGTCCAGAATGCTGACTTTAATGTTGAACGGAAGACAATTTAGAAGGGCAAACGTATTTGACCCGAGTCAAAACCCTGCCTTCTAGAGGATCGCACAAGTCTGCTTTACATCAAAGATTTAAACCACAATCTTACAAACAGAACTAAAATATGAAACGTGACATTCTTCAGTGCGATTTAAGATAGGTTGGTCTCAATTGAGTGGTTATGCATTATTTGGTGTTTAGTTGCATTCTATGATGCTATATACGCTTATGTTATACAAACGGTACGAATCAGACATGAAACACATTAAGTCATTAAAAGAATCCTGGATAGTCCTTCATAATCAGGTCATTCAAGCATCCTTAGGCTTGACGATGATATCCAAGCCCTCCTTGTCGTCACGGATCTTAACCTCAGCGGTCTCGCCCATCTTCAGCTGCCCTTTGATGATCTGATCTGCGAGGCCGTTGCCAATCTCATTGGTAATGAGTCGGTTCAGGGGGCGAGCACCGAACTTGGGGTCGTAACCACGCTCCGCAAGCCAGTCTCTGACATTGTCGGGAACCGAAAGGATGATGCGGCGGTCATCAAGACGCTGCTGGAGCTCCTTAAGGCGAGTGTCGACGATATCACGGATAGCGCTGCGGGCGAGACGCTTGAAGACAATGAAAGAGTCGATACGATTAAGGAATTCGGGTGGGTAAGCCGAGGCAACAACATCCATGACAGCTTTGCGGACTGATGGGTCGATCTCGCCATCAGGTGTCTCACTATAGGGGTGAAGGTGGTTTTGGCCAACAAGTATATCAGCGCCCAAGTTCGACGTCAGAACGATGATGGTATTCTTGAAATCAACCTTGTGGCCTTGGGCATCGGTGAGGTAGCCCTCATCAAGGACCTGGAGGAGGAGAGCGGAGATATCGCGGTGTGCCTTTTCAAACTCGTCAAAGAGTAGCACAGCATATGGCTTACGGCGGACAGCTTCAGTCAGTTGGCCAGCGTCCTCATAGCCGACGTAGCCGGACGGTGCACCAATAAGTCGGGAAATGGTGTGTTTTTCTTGGAATTCTGACATGTCAAAGCGAACAACGGCAGACTCGGTCGAAAACAGAAAACCCGCCAATTTCTTGCATAGCTCTGTCTTACCCACACCAGTAGGGCCTAGGAAGAAGAAGGAGGCCAGTGGCTTGTTCTCGCCACTCAAGCCAGCTCGTTGGAGACGGACGGCATTAGAAACTGCCTTGATGGCTTCATCTTGGCCCTTGACTGCTTCGCGGAGAGAATCTTCCATGTGAACCAATTTCTCTATGTGTCCAGAAGTCAGCTTCGAAACAGGGATGCCTGTGATGCGGGAGACGACATTGGCGATATCGTCGGGGCTGACAAAGTCGTGGATCAGAGTATCGCTGGACTTTGCTTCTTTAGCCTCTCCCTCCTTGGGCAACTTCTTCTCGAGGTTGGGAATAACACCAAACCTGAGCTCAGAGGCACGGCCGAAGTTCCCTTCTCTCTGTGCCTGCTCAAGCTCAAACTTAGCTTTGTCAAGGTCTTCTTGGATCTTCTTGACAGATTCGATCTCAGCGCGCTCTTTCTCCCAGCGCGCATTGAGCTCAGAAATTTCCTCGTTGAGTTTCTTGAGGTCACTTTCAAGTTTCTCACGCCTCTCCTTGCTCGCGATATCTGACTCCTTTCTCAAACTCTCAAGTTCAATCTGGATGGTCATGATCTTGTGGTCAAGGCGCATTATGTCTTCGGGCTTGGACTCATGCTGCAGTTTGAGATGACTGGCTGCTTCATCCATGAGGTCAATAGCCTTATCTGGTAAAAATCGATCGGTGATGTAGCGGTTGGACAATGTGGCAGCAGCAACCAAAGCGCCATCTGTAATGCGGACACCATGGTGAACTTCGTACTTGTCTTTGATACCTCGGAGAATACTGATAGTATCCTCCACAGAGGGCTCGCTAACAATGATAGGTTGGAATCGTCGAGCCAGCGCAACGTCCTTCTCGATTTGACGATATTCGTTGAGAGTTGTTGCACCACAGCATTGAAGTTCGCCACGGGCCAAAGCAGGCTTCAGGAGATTTGATGCATCAATCGACCCTTCAGCCTTCCCAAGTCCGAGGAGTGTGTGCAATTCATCAATAAAAAGGATAACTTCTCCTTGAGCTTGTTCCACCTCTGTCAAGACCTTCTTTAGCCTCTCTTCAAAGTCTCCTCTGAACTTAGCGCCGGCAATGAGAGAGCCAAGGTCAAGGCTGATGACCCTTTTGTTCTTGATGCTCTCAGGGACATCACCTCGGACAATACGGAGGGCAAGACCCTCAAGAATTGCCGTCTTTCCAGTACCCGCGTTACCGATCAGGACAGGATTATTCTTGGTTCGCCTTGACAAGATTTGAATGGTTCGCTGAATCTCTGCGTCTCTTCCAATCACTGGATCCAGCTTTCCATCCTTGGCTCGGGCAGTCAAGTCGATGCCGAATTGTTCCAGAGCAGGCTTCTCTTCTTCGCCACCCATGTTCATCCGGTGAGTGCCACCAGGAGGGTGTGGACGGCCATTGGCATATGACCTGATAGCAAGACTTGGAATCAGTCGTAGAGAAGTTGGTCTCAAAGGTTGGGTAGCTAGCACCCGTGTAAGTGGTTGGACGGATCGGGTCCGGGCACTAGCAGCAATGCGCTGTGTTGATGCGATTATTCGCTTGCGTGCTTGCATGTTAGGCACTGTGATAGAAGACATGTAAAGAACGTCTAAAGGAAAGAAAACGAGGGTAAATTCGTGGATTTCTTGGACATGCGGGAGACCTTTTATTATCTACGACACGAAACTCGGCTACACGCTTCAAGGCGAATGGAGCATATTCTCGCAAGTTCGATCATCCGTCATTGAGAGACACTAGAGCTGATAAGATAAAGTAAAGCCAGCTTGCAATCATGTGACTGACTGCGCAAGACAGAAAACTTACGTGATGGCCTGATGTCTATATTCTGTCACCTAGGACGCGGCTTGTCTAATGAGAAGCAGGGTAAGGAGACTAGGAACAAGTTGATTTGCAAACGCAAATCTTCTGGCATGTTCCTCTTCTTCACTCTTCTACCACTCAGGCGTAATTTAATCATGTGATGCTTGTACATTGTTGGTCTTGAACAACTCCTAAGGCTAAGGTATTTCGTTACTACCTTAAGTGGCACGCTAGAAAATTTTGGCAACAACCTGCCCTAAGAAGCTCTACCACGTGACTCTTAAAGTGGGGACTTTGGCTCAACTTTGATTGGGCAGTTCGCCACACTTTCTAGGCTTCGCCCACAAAGACAATTTACATTTTGGGCCTACACCACCTCAACACCACCGACTTCACTTCCTCTTTTCACCCAACCCCAAGTCAACCAGCCAGGAGAGTCACAATGTCGGCGAAGCCCACGAGCAAGACATTCGGAAAGTCGACCCGAGAGGTTCCTGCCTCTTCGGAGAAGGCTAAGAAGTGGTACCCCGCTGACGACGATGCCGAGAACAAGAAGGTAAGTCTTTTGGTGATGATTGCGATGCACTTGCAGCCAGTTGCATTATGTTTTGGAGTGCGCGGTTTGGATATGGGAACCGAGGAGTCGAGAGAATGAGTTTGGTCCATGGCAATCCGACTGCCATCGCAACAAGAACATGCTTTGAACGACGAAAGGCTTCGAATTCCAATGCCATATATATCGAATGCACAGATCCGCAAAGCCTGCGACAAAATACCGATTGACGACTGCACTTCCTTTACATATAGCATCTACCTGCAGCAATCTTGAGCATAACCAAGTGCCAGCCTGCTAACAGCTGAAACCACAGGTCCGCAAGGCTGTCCGATCTTGGGCCCCTCGCAAGTCCCTCCAGCCCGGCACTGTCCTCATCCTCCTCGCTGGCCGCTTCCGTGGCAAGCGTGTCATTCTCCTGAAGTCCCTCGACCAGGGTGTTCTCCTCGTCACCGGCCCCTTCAAGATCAACGGTGTCCCTCTGCGACGAGTTAACTCCCGATACGTCATCGCTACCTCCTACAAGGTCGACATCTCCGGTCTCGACGAGAAGAAGATCGAGGAGGTCTCTCAGCCCAAGTACTTCACTGCTGAGAAGGCCAAGGAGAAGGCTGGTGAGGAGGCTTTCTTCAAGCAGGGAGAGAAGCCCCAGGTACGATATAACAAATCCAGAACAGTACTCGCGAAGTATCACGTCACTGACAACTCTTTACAGAAGAAGGAGGTCAACAGCAGCCGTGCCGCCGACCAGAAGGCCATCGACAAGGCTCTGATTGCCAACATCAAGAAGGTTGACATGCTGGCTTCTTACCTCTCCAGCTCGTTCAGCTTGAGGAAGGGTGACAAGCCCCACGAGATGGCCTGGTAAATGTGCAATCTTGTACCGGGGTGATGAGAGTACCGGGGTTGCGACACAACGGGTTGTAGAACGGCAAGGGTCTCCGAAATGGGCTGGTTTGGCCAATTGCATTTGGAAGTCGACGGCATCGGTCCTATTTTGGCGTCTGTAATCAGGTTTTACAGTCAAAAAAACAAACGAGCATACAAAATTCTAGAGGCTTCCGGTCAGAGACCGATGATGATGAACTTCACTCGGACATCCCATCTCCTGAGTGATAAAAACAACTGGTGTGAGCTAAGAGTTCTCAGATATCTGATCTAGTCAAAAATGGACATTGATTTATGAATGATTAACAAGATTTCAAATTTTCTGTGCGTTCATTGGTCTGCCTGCGGGTATGTCAATCCTCTCTGGGTGGGCAAAGGGTGACTGAGATGAGGATTCATAACATCAATATGAGTACTATCTCATCTCTTCCCTTATTCTCAAATTGCCATCCAATTACGCAGCCATGATGTCCCCCCCCCCCTTTTTTTTTTACAAGTTGCGCTCCACCCAGCTCTCAATCATGCCAGTCAATGAGGCTTCGTAGTGCTTGATCAAAACCTTTCCAGATGCCTCATCCAGAGATGTATTGGCCTGGACGAAGACCTTGCGAGGCTGCTTGTTCTTGAGAACAATGTCACGGACCTTCTTGCCCCAGAATTCAGTGTCAACCGTTGTCATGTGCACGTAAAAGTCAGTACCAGTCTTGACATCGGCGGTCGATTTGTAAATGTGCAGCTTCTGGAGATACTTGGCGACAGCTGGTGAATTTGTTAGCTCATGTCCAGTCGTCGGAGATAAATCTTACCATCTCGACCAGCTGTAAGGATCTTGGAGCGATCCAACTTGATGGTCAAATCGGAAAGATCGTCCTGTTTGTAATCAAGCTTGCAGAAATCGTCCTCGGCCTCAAGGAAGCACTTGAGGATGGAGAAGCGGGCTTGGCTATGAGCCTGGCCCCATTTCTGGCTCTTAGGATCCCACATCTCAAGGGAAGCAAGTCCAGCTCGGGCCATGGATAGGTAGGAGGCGAAAAGCACGTCACCAGCTTCGCCATTGATATCCTCGTAACCATCACCAAATCCGAAAATCTTGAGAACGGGGAACTCGCAGCTCAGGTGCATAGCAACAAGCTCAGCACGGCACTCCTCGTACGAGGCCGCAATGCTACCAAAGACAGAACCCCAAGTCTGTCCGGGCTTGTACCAGGTTGTGATAGGCTTATTATTCACAGGACTGACAGGAGGGTTCTCCTTATCAAAGTTGTAGGTACCTGGGGATGTCTCTTGGAGAAGTTTACCGCAACCATGGCCTAACGAATATGAGCAGTAGATTCAAGAGACTCGAGGTAGTTTTACATACCAGTAAGTTCGTGGAGGCCAACTTGAACTTCAAAGGAAGCATCTCGCTGCTTCTTGTAGACCTCAAGATCTTCGTCTCGAATGAAAGGAATCTTCTCATCGGGGGCCTTGGCACTGAGAACATTTCCCAGTGACACATTCTTAAAACCCTCAGTCTGGCGGATATCATCATAGTTGGGGCTGTAAACAATGTCAGCAATCTACTTTCCGCTTGATATCGATTTGTTCCGGGAACCTACATGTTGATACCAGCAGGAATACCAGAACCTAGACCCAATGTTAGCGTGTGTGGCTTTGATGAATTTAGTATCACTGGGTCACTAACCAGCAAAGGTGAGAACCTCGAGGGATGTGAAGTCGGGAGACAGGAACTTGTCCTTCTCAAACTCCGAGCCCCAAGGCAACAGAGGAATGAGCTTGGGGGCGTTCTTCACGAGCTCTCCAAATGCGCGAGTTCGCTCAACTGGGCAATGATCAGTGACTGGTCAAGTATCTGGCTTCAATAAATCTTACGGTTGACCACTACATGAAAAGTCAGTACTTAGTTTCTCGTCCAGGGCGTATATTGATAAGAAGCTTACTAGAGGCAAATCCTTCCCACTCTCCACGAATACCGGCAGGGTCTCGATAGGTCTCGATGAAGCCAATGTTAGACTCAACCATAGGACCCTTATCCTTGATCCAGTATCTTTGACTATCTTTGAAGGTCTCCAGTGAGCCGGACTCAAAGGACTTGCTGTAAGCCTCATGCATCTTCTTCTGAGTATCGTTCTCGGCATTCTCGGCAGCACCGTTGATGAAAGCTGTGATGTTCTTCATCTCCTCAGCATAGTCGCCGTAGACCAGCTTGATTGTCTTGCTCTTGAGAGGTCCATCATCCACGGTAAACTCGGTCTGCTTGCCAATATCACCCCCTTCACTGGGGATTTCCCTGACAGCTGAAGCGATCAGTATCTCGTAGTCACCCTCTGAGGTCTTGCGAAGTCGGTTGTTCTCGGGCAAAAGACCCTTGGACTCCATCCAGTCAGAAACAGCCTTGATTTCGTCCTTCGTGATGTGCGAAGATTCAGGGTAGTAAGTAGTCATGTGCCCGTCGTCGGGATAGCCAAGGTGCATCATGGCGGGGTTACTAGAGCTGAAGATGCCTCCCTTTGTCGCCTCGTAAAACTTGTTAGCCTCGGGTGAGGTGGAAGCGAGAGCAGCCACAGTCTTCTCCGAGCACCGGGGAATGAACTTGGAGTCACCGAAGCTCTTGTAGTTGCCATTGTTGCCAAGGAACATAGCAGCGTACTCGAGGAACCGGGTAAGCTCATCTTCTTCGACGCCAGCCTTCTTTGCTAGGGCAGTCCAATCGCCATTGGCAGACTTGTGGAGAGTCAAGATCAAGTCAAATATTGGCTCAGACTCGGGGGAGATCTGTCGAAGGACAATTCTGGTACCAGCAAAAGCAGCTCTATAATTGTGTGTCAACATAAGCCACACGACCCCTCCCTCATAAGCATTGTTGCCCCTCATTCCAATTTGATCGAGCTTCACAACTTATACACGATCGTTAATAAAACTTACTTGCTGATAAAGTGAGCGTAGCGCTTCTGCTTGTCATTCAGGGCATCGAAGTGCTTCTCAATCTCGAGCCTAACCACCGAGGGGGGCTTGTCGGCGAGGTAGTGGACCAGCTCGTTTGGGTTCATGACGATGGCAGAGGTTGAAAACTTGTGAAGGCTCTGGTGGTTGAAAGACTTCGTAAAGCGAGGAATGGGTCGTCGCGTCAGGGTAGTTGACTTCAAGGCCGCTGTTCTTAGTGGAGGTAGTCTCTGAAGTATGAGAGACGGTGAGATTAAGTTGGGAGAAGGCATGCCCGTGGCTGTGACTGACGTTTTTAGGTCACGTCGGCCAATGAATCTATGTTAATCTGGGGACAAACGCAGCTTAAACGTGTCAAGGCGGCAAACAGAAAGCCCAGAGCTTATTGCCTATAGCAGCTAGTAAGGCGGTGCACAAAGCCCCATCGTAAAGGCCAATGAGGGCTCTGCGACGAATTGGATATTTTTTTGTTTCATGATGTTAAGATAATTTGAAGGTATACAGTTGAATTGGCCATGCCACTGAGAAACGGAGTGTTGTTTCACTGCACGGCTCTACGCAGCAGGTGTGCCAATACCACCACCCTATTGCCAACACGGCGTATCCCCTGGAGTCATTTCAGCCTTGGATTGGCTCCAGTTCTGTCACAGGTGCTGAAGCTTCAATCATACATGAATATCGTGTATTGATGAGCCACCAATGGTAAAACCAGTAACAGTTCGCGTTTGGCACCTTGTCACCTAAGGTATGGTTGCCATGCTGAATACCTTGAAATTCATCCACAAATTGGAACCAGCGAGAAACCGTGAAGTGTGCTGAGGCCTAGGGTAAGCACTTGTTGATCCGTTCAATGAACTCACATCACAACTGTTTTCTTGTTTTGCAACGTGCTAGTAATGATGAAGCCCAGACTTTCTAACATTGATATGTTGAAATTGAAAGGTATTGTCCTCACTACGTAGTTCTTTTCGGGATGTGGACGCTGGTCACTTCTTTCGACCACATCATAATTAGTTCATCTCAAACGAAGCAGGATAGTTGCCGACACATCTGAAGAAAGTTGAAGCGAACCGAACCGAAATGTCGACCCAGGGAGCCTTTCAGATCTACCACCCTGGCCACCACAGATGGGTGGGCACTACCCTAACTGTGATTTTATGCAGAAACCATCTCAGATGTCCAATGCCATGAAAGGCTTCATTGACGTTGGATCTAAAGACACAGTGCTTTCCAAAACCCGAATCAATTGCATACACTCTTGGTAGCAATACTATCACACACTAGGTAGGCGAGGCAGGACAAATATCTATACCTATCATGTCTGGTCTAACTAAGGTATTGCAGAGATACGGATGGGAGGACACAACACGGTTGCGCATGCACTAATGAATGTCCCTATTGTACTCCGTACGGTCACCAAATCCGGGGTACTCCATCGGGCGAGCTGCCCCATGCTGATCAACTAAGGTATCAATCAATACATGGAAGAAAGGGCCAATAACATATGATGTGCCGCCAAACAGTCGGACAATACCAAAATTATCTGAGGATTTAAGTATTCAGCTATTTTAAGCGGTGTGGCGTTACAGGGTCGCAACTCGGCAGAGGAATGAGATGTGAAGCTAGGCCAAGCCTCATTCTGCAAGCAAGCGTTAGTACGATCAACTACATCAGCCGGCGTTGCCAACCGAGCCAACCCTTCGGAATCTAGCAAACCAGCTGGGCGGGACACCAGGGTTGGGGTGACATGGATGGTCTAAGACAATTGTAACTCCAGCCGGGGAAGCTTTTGTGGTTCCCCCGAATTGGACGATGCTAATGTGATTCCTGAAGCAAACAACTGATGTGTGACTGATTGCTAATGTTCGCCGGCGGAAATGGGGAAGGATTGATCATGCCGAGTTCCCATTCGTAATGTTTAGAGATCTGCTGATCGATGAGGGCATTCGCATGTATTCTCTGTCTTTCTCTATCTTTCTCTGTCTTTCTCTATCTTTCTCTGTCTTTCTCTGTCTTTCTCTGTCTTTCTCTGTCTTTCTCTGTCTTTCTCTGTCTTGTCCATTGGGCGATATGATCTCTCGGTGCTTAGCACAGCGTTCCTATATGTACTCGATCGGAAGAACGTTTCGCATTTTACCATTTTGTTCGTGACCGAATAATAAATTTAGCTGGAAGATTATGGCTGCAGTGGTCAAGGCTCTGTTCTGTGCTTTGAATTGTCGTTCACCAGCTGACCTTCTACCCCCACGCTATTACTCCACACTCAACGCTACTGGAGTTTCTCTCCTTGTGCCTTTTCCGTTCCCCTTTGCCCTGCCCGGTCTGTTTTGGGTAAATCTCTCCCGAGCCGTGACTTGTGATTGGATCAAGAGTCGAGGTCTTGAAAAGTGATACTGAGCCGAAAGAAAGCAAAGCCGTGCAGGAATTCCTATGTAGTTGGAAGAAAAGCTATGAATCGGGTTTGGTATGGATCTTGAATTGAACTCGAGGGCCCTGCTCGGACGGCTAGTTGGTGAGGTGAGCAACCAGATATCCATCAATATTTGTAAAGCTAGGGTGCCGAAAACCAGCATTTATGGGTAGCATGAGTGACGACCGCGCACTCAATTTAGTGACCTCGGCCAAATACACATGTTTGGAATAATAGGGGCCGTTAGGTTATTCGTAACACTACTAACTTTGAACCAGAGTACCAAAATCAACTGGTCTATCTATGGGCATACTAAACTATGATAAAATTGTCTAGGTCTTTTTGTCGTTTACGATGAAGGTCTCAAGTTTTTTCGCCTTCCTTGGGTCACTCAGGAAATAGGACATTAAAAGTATAATACTGTGGGAATGTTGAGAATGAGGCTCCCGGGCGAGTGTTATCATTGAACAATGACATAGGAGGGTGTCCAATTTTCCGGTCGGGAAATTCGGACCAGCACATCGGTACGCCGGATTATCATCCAAGTTTTAAACCCTTCCCTCATATCTGTCACTGGGATTTGCTTTTAAGATTTACCATGAAACCATTCGCCAAGTTCGGCTCATGTCAGCCGGATAAGTGCTTTGAGACTGATCCTCAGAACACTCGACTTTTGCCGGATTGATCAGCTTGTTTAACGTTGTTATCGGATTCGAAAGAAACATAGCCAGACAAATAGAACCCACGACATAGATGATATATAGACCAACTAAGCGACGTTGCATGTCGTTGTATCGTTGGTCGTGCGAGCTGGCACACGTTCGGTTCGGCAGCCAGAGTTTCCAGAATTACCCAACTGCGGAAACTCCGCGCAAGGATTTTTTCCCCGGGAGAGCATGATAGATTCGCCCCTGTTCTGCTATTCAAGCTTCTATCCAGGCTACCAGGCAATGCGAAACTGATGATTTGCACTCCATGTTGCATAGCGCCAAGTGAGATACACAATTGAACTAGTAGAGAATTAGCTGGAGCTGTGGTTTTGTAAACCGAACTGGAACACGAAAAGGAACGTGCAGTGGGCTCGTGACCTCACAAGCCATGCGCATATGGACGGGAGAGTGACAGGGGGCCTCAGGGAGCAAGAAAACACCGAACCTTGACATAGGGTGTCAAAATAAATCCAGTAAAAGATATTCTAAGCTTAGTAAGCATATACTAAACATAAATAAATTTACCCAAGTCTTTTTGTCACTTAGGATCAAGGTCTTGCGCTTTCCTTCCTCCCTCCCCTAGAGGGGCTGGTTCTGGGTAATGTGAGCTGGATGGAATTTGGGGTTCAAAGAACCATCGTCATGTCCCACAGGGAGCATCATGGGGACATGGGCCAGATCCTCACCAATCTTTTTCCCTTTCCCCTGATAGTCTCAGATTGAACGACATTGCCAGTCCATCTCGAAATCATGCTCCACCGTAATATATCCACTGCTAGGTATGCTGTAGCCTGTAACTCTCCAACAGACAGCTACGTAGATACATAGCACAAATGAGTGAGATCCATTTGTAACTGGACAGCCTAATAAGGTAGTCCAGTCAAGACAGAAAGATGCCTGGTACAGTAGATTCTGGTGACCTTTTTCCGTCCTCAACCAATTGGTCCAGAGCCCTAGTCACCCCCAGACGGCATGCCCTGCTGGCACCAGGCTCCAAAGCCTGGCCTGGGTTGTGGAGTTGGATCCCTTCCAGCGGGTGACAGTCACCCCCGGGCCCATTTCACTACACCCTGCCCCCACGCCATCTATGGAAGCAAATGTAGGTCGGGCTGTGCGAAATAGTGGGTGTTGGAAGTTTCGTGCCTACCCCGGGCTTCTCTCCGTGCCCTTTTCCTTGAGCCTGAATTAGGTACTTCAGCTATGACTTGTACCGTCATCAACCTTATATAGATCCCTCTGGCCCCCGTGTCTCTCGGTCAATCTGCTCTACTGTTGCAATTCTTGGCTTTTTCCTTACTCACATCTTGATTTACTCAACCGATTCATAGACATTTGACCGTCCCGTTACTACGTCATTATCATTGTCATTCCCATTTATCGCTGCCAATCTCACCTCGCTCGACCTTCAGTTATACACCAAGTGACAGGCGTCATTAGGGGCTGTCTTTAACATCATAAATATTCCTAAAAGATTGGCTTTGTTGGCTCTCTTAATTACTTCATACGAAAATGCTTTCCTACGAACCCACACCAATGTCAATCAAGACTCCCACAAAACCAACTACCATTGCTTTGCCGCCCACCACTTCGTCACCAATGACGGTAGCGCCCCCATCCATCAACTCTGCCACCATCAATGGCCACAAAGCCCAGGGACAACAACACATCTGGCTGGTTACGGGCCCTGCCGGCTGCGGAAAGACAACAGTCGCTGGATATTTGGCTCAATCATTAGGCCTGCCTTATATTGAGGGCGATTCGGTATGTAGAACTTTTGCAGAACGCCCCACGCTATGAAAATGCCCCAGCGTCACCACTAACACGGTTTTTCTTCTTAGTTCCACCCTCCCGCCAATATTGATAAGATGCGAAATGGTATTCCTCTAACTGATGCCGATCGATGGGATTGGCTCACAGCTTTACGGGAAGAATCCATCAAGAGACTGAATTCCGGATCCAATGGAGTCGTCCTTACTTGCTCGGCTCTCAAGCGCAAGTATCGCGATGTCATCCGCGTTGCTGGATACTACGACCACCGCATTCAGATCCACTTCGTTTTCCTCGACGCTTCTGAGGAGCTTCTTCTCGCCCGTGTCGCCCAACGACAAAACCATTACATGGGTGCCAACATGGTCCATAGCCAATTTGAGACCCTTGAGCGACCTTTGGCCGACGAAAAGGATGTTATCACCATCGACGTCAGCCGACCCATAGAAGAGGTGGAGCGGGAAGCCCTCAGCAACGTGTTGGAAGCAATCACCAAATCTCAAGACAAGCCATGAGCGCTAGACAGCGTTGGAAAACAATGTTTTGTACGCTTTATATCATTTGGTACATGTTTACCGGCTTCAGCATACACTGCCGACCCGCCACACACAGTCATTTTGGACAATTCTAGGCGAGGCCTTATTTTCAAGCAGGGAGTCACAGCGTTATGGTTATATAGGCATTCAGGATTTCGGAGTTCAAGATTTAAAAGGCGTTTGGAACTTTAAAAGGCGTTTGGAACCAAGAGTTTTGTCATTGCCCAGTACATATACACTCGGACAGCTCTCCGATGAGGCGCAACCAGGGAAAAGGAGACTAGCTAGCTTGGTGCAGTCCCCCGCAGAGTGTCAGAGTTGCAGTCATTGTACTGCATGAGCACAACTGGGGCTGCTTGCTTACACGGATAGGCTAAAAAGAAGGGAAGGAAATGTACTCCTCATCCCCAGGGTTCTTCTGGATTTACGCTGCGCGCCCATGGGAGCCAAATTTGGGCGAGATGCGAAGTCGGTTTGGAGGGTTGCTATATTATCGACTCCATTTTAGAAGATCTATGATCTGCCTCACTTAGGGCAGAAATAAACACAAATGTTCTTGCACTACGGAGTAAACCCATCAGTACTATACGATGTCTACCGTCCGTTTGCCACGAGCCTATGAGGTTTCTTGTAATTTTGCTCGCGAGGAGACATCTGTCCCGGCATTGGCCTCCAGCTATCCCAGTGAGCATCAAGTCTCCTGCATCATGACAACTCAACACACTTGACCGCGGCTCAGCTCGTCTGATTGAAAATGCCTCTGACCGACAAGCGAGCGAGTGATAGCTCATACAAATGCTTGGAATGTAATTGGAAGCTTCGGGTCGGTGTGTTGTCATCATGCACGGTAAAACCCATTCGGCATCTTGGGGCCTGAGCGATTTGCATCACGAGGTTATCAATGCAACGGAATCAGGGTTCTATAGCTTCGGCCAACATCATCACACTTTATGTAGATTCAGATTATTTGGATTCACCGACCGCTCACACCCTTCGCCTCGCCATTAACAAAAATGAGACCTCAAGATTTAGCCAAACCGGGATCCATTGCTGAGGAACAATGCAATATCACAGCTCAGCAGCGTCTCACCAGCTTTGTATATCCCCTTTCGTGTTCGTAATTGATGATTTTTGGGTAATCTAGATTATATACATTAACGCCCCTCTTATCTATTTCAGATGCATTACCATGAGATCCGGCTCTTCCACTATTTGTCTCACTACCTCAGCGGCTCGCGCCATGGTAGCGCCATCAATAACTCGGTGATCAGCACTCCAGCTGAAGTTGGTGACCTGCTTCTTGACCACATTGTCGTTCTTGTCAAACGCAGGTACTGAACGCATGCGTCCAATGCCCAGAATGGCCACTTCACGTTCCACAATGACAGGACTGACGTATGTACCACCTACGTTTCCAATATTGGACACTGTAATGGTGTCCCCTTGGAAATCAGCTGGCTTAAGCTTACCCTGGCTGGCCAATGCCTGAAGCCGTGAGAGCTCTGCCGCAATGGATATGATGTTGAGAGAAGCGACGTTCTTGATCACGGGCACGACAAGCCCTCCGGTGGTGTCCATGGCAATACCAATGTTGTGTTGTGATCGATGGACGAGGCATGGCTTGTTAGTTTTCGGATCAACATCCACCCTGGCATTGAGCATTGGGTACTGATTCAACGCTAATGAGACAGCCTTAATTATAAAGGGTAGATATGATAGCTTGGTAGGTTGTCCCTCGACGGTAGGGCCCTTGGCAATAACACGGTTTAGTCGCTTCCGAAGCTCCACGAGACTCGAGAAGTCAATCTCGTCCGCGTAGAGAAAATGTGGGATAGTCAAAGACCTTGTCATAGTCTTGAACATTTGAAGTTGTGTGTTGGAAAGAGGCACAACTGTTTCGGCTTGTACCAAGGTGTCTTGTAGCTTGGAAGACGCAGCAGTTGGAGATACTTGCTGGGCACTATCCTTGGCATCTCTCTCCTTGATAAATCTGTAGATATCTTCCTTGAGAACCCTGCCATCTCTTCCAGTGCCATCGACATCTGCGATATTCACGCTGAGCTCCTTGGAAAGATGTCGCACAGCTGGAGTAGCGATGCTGGCGCATTTGCCCTTCTCCTTGACTGGTGTCTCGACAGGTGCTTCTAGAGTCGCTTGCTGCTCTGTTCCGGCCTGAGTCTCTGTAGGTGGCGGTGGAGGCACGTCCTCTTTGTCGGCTTGTTGATTTGATATTGCGTCAACGTCCTCGGCCTTTGCCTCGCCTTCAATATCAATGTCAACAAAGGGTTTGCCAACTTTGGCCATTTCGCCAGCTTCGTAGTGCAGCTTCTTGACTACGCCTGAGAAGCGGCTTGTAATCTCTACAGATGCCTTGTCACTTTGGACTTCGCATAGCGGAGAGAACTCTTCAACGCGGGCACCGGGTTCCACGAGCCATTGAATGACTTCACATTCGACGATACCTAGCTTGTGTTAGTCAGACCGGATGACATGGAATAATTCGCATTCACAGGCTTACCTTCGCCAATATCAGCCAGAACAACAGGTTTGACAGCCATTAATCTTCTGGATTCACTGAACCATCTTTGAGTCTTGCCCATCATGGGAGCTCGAGAGCCCACTGCCATGCTGCCCATGCCTCTGGCAACATGCCATTGCCTCTGTAGTACACGGGATCCTCGTTGAAGAAACATGATTGCTAGCAATTGGGCCTGTAAGGGGGAGAAGAATGTTCAGAGATTGTCAATACAAGAGCCCGATTCATCCTCATAAGAGAGAGGAGATGGTAAATATCCATGGCAGTTTAAGCCGAAGGGCTGGCTTCCATCGGCCCCGTCCGTGGATAACCGCCAATCCGGGGGAATGACGGCACTGACGAATACTAAGCCCGATCGAACCGCATCTTCGGCTCTATCTCAACCCCCACACTGCCGATACAATGGCCTGTGCTCCACTGCTCCCGTCAAGCGTGGGGACTCTTTGGAAACTCAAGTGAATTTTCAACGTCGGGTCTCAGGTTCGGAGAGCCGCAAAGCCCCTCCCCTCCCCTCCCATGCCAGCCATGATGGCATCACGACGACTCGAGCTGAGCCTCTCCAGCCTCGCTCGCCGACCTCTAACATGTTTCGTTTGCGAGGCTCGTCGTCCGTTCACCGCTTCGACCATCCGACTAGCGAGAACTGAAAAGCCTGGATCTGGCGCATCGTTAAATCCTCAAGAAAATGTTGCTAAGCCAATTGAGGCTCCCCGAAGTTACGGAAAGCGACAAGAAGGACACTTTGTACCGAAACCTCTTCCTCGTCCGATCGGAATGCTCCTACCGCCTAAGGCTGGAGAGAACACTGGAATTGATAATCGATCGCTACGACAGCGACGTGAAGATTTTGTTAATTATGACAAGCACTTGCAACGGCGCAAGGAGCTGTAAGAGCATCATGGCTGGCTGGCAACACACACGCACGCACTAACGCTTCTTTGTACACAGAACTGCAAAGATTTCACGGCCGTACTTTCGAGATTGGGGTAACCTTCAATACCATGAGGGTAAATCCTTCATCGCGCCTCCACGCCTATTTAAGGCCGAGTTGTCACTATTCTTCCCTAACTTTTACGGCGAAACTCTATTGAAGACGGATAAGAACCCGCGCGATACTACACCACTCCTCACTGGCAAGGCAACAGTCGTCTCTTTCTTCAGCAGCCGCTGGGCTGAGCAGCAAGCTGCGACCTTCACATCTAAGGAGGAAAACCCTGGACTTCATGAAGTGCTAAATAAGCACCCGGACACGACACAAATTGTCAACATCAACTATGAAGATAATGCCGGCAAGGCATGGCTGGTGCGTTTCTTTCTGGGTTCATTGCGAAAGCAGTTTCCAGAGAAGGATTGGGACAAATACTTTCTTGTCCGACGAGGCGTTACCGACGAAATTCGCGAATCCATCGGTCTACTCAACAGCAAGGTCGGATACGTCTTTCTTGTCGATCAGTATTGCCGGGTTCGGTGGGCGGGCAGCGGAACTGCTCATCCCGTTGAAGCAGAAGGCTTGGCAAAGGGCCTCTCACGTATAGTTGACGAGATGAGGAATGAAGCTACCTTGCCCGCCACTGCAAAGGAGCAACATCCAGGCAAACACCATCTTGAGGTTCCGAAAATGCTGTAATTAGACGCCTTCTAGTAGAGGAAGACCATTGTAACTTTAGACATCCTAGACATGCATGGTCCAACCATGATTGTACAATATCAAACACGCTGATACCCCTGAACACCTGTGCATCATACAAAAGCAAGCTCGTCAGTTTTACGAGAAGAGGAAGAACACAATAAAACAAAACGCGACAAAGCTTCCCATGATAATCCCATCCCTCCTCTTCTTTGCTGATATCCTTCCAATCAGCGTATTGATCCCAGGTACTTGACTTGCCGCGTGCGTAATCCTCCGATTGATACTCGCCAAGGTTTCCCGCTGCAGATTAAAGTTGTCATTGACTGCGTACGCTTGGCTGAGAACACTGTCCGCCATATTGTTGCTGTTGTCGATGCGATTGCGCTCTTCCAGCATGTAATCAGCCTCGGCAGCTTCAGGGTTGTTCTGGCGGTATTCATCGATATCCGAGCGGACATTGGTCAGAAGGTTGGCCCGATCGCGCGCTTGTTGTAGTGTTGAACGCAGGCGCGCCAGATCTCTCTGATGGCCAGTAAGCTTCCTTCGAAGGAGGGACAGGTTGTTCTGTTTTGAGGCGGAGGATGCGAGATTGGGTTCGGAATCAAGAAGTCGAGTGAGCTGGTCGTTGACTGTTTCGCGCTGATGCAATGTTAGTATGTTGTATAGCAGCTTGTCAGCAAACAAGATCAGTGCATACCTTCTCTAGCAATTCTTCCAACTTTCTTTCTGTTTCGCGCTCTTCTTCTGTAGGCTTTGGTGGTACGTTAGAGGCTGTCGAGAATTGCGAATATGTGTGGAACAAGGTCTCCGTCTAAGTTATGACGACGTCAGCTAATAGTCTGGGGTATGGTATCGTTTGATGTACCTGGGTCTCCAACTGTCGAGCTTGTTGTCGAAGCTGGGCCCATCCGGCGACTCCATTCGTTGTCGACATTCTGTCTATTAGAACTCTGCCTTCGTGTCAATATGTTGATGTATTCGTATGATCGTCAAACTGTACTAGCCTTCCACCTCACCCATCAACTAGGTAACTCCCTGACGACCCTTGTCCGAGGGATGGCAGAATTGGACACCGCCTTCTGCTCTATCTAGTCACGTGTCCAGCACGTGACGCGGCACGTGCCGTCTCGAAATCAAAATTCTTTGTGCAGGAGGCTGCCCCACTCCTGCCTCAAAGCCCTAAATTTCTAACCTGTGCACGGCAACGATATCGCGACACTCACTGAAAGCTTGAGGCAGATATCTTTGCAACACCTCGTCGACACCACTTCGCATACCACTTCGAAGCTATTCAAGATGGTGAGTACGAACAATCCTCGCCCTCTGTCACGGTCGCTGTCGGCTTGTTTTGTCGGCGTCTCGTGCGGCTGTCAAATCTTTCGAACTTTTCTTCGACAAAAACACACAAAACACATTCTCGACCGTTTTTCGACTCTCGAACCTCGGCCATTGTTTCGATTTAGCAACACACACAAAACATGAATCTAGGAAGGAGAAATTGCTGACAAGTTGCAGTCGTCGGGCAAGGTCAAGGCTGGTGCGCTCTGGGGCAAGAACAAGGATGATTTGACAAAGCAGCTCGCTGAGCTCAAGACCGAGCTTGGTCAACTCCGCATCCAGAAGGTTGCCTCTTCTGGTTCCAAGCTGAACAGGATGTGAGCATTTCTCCCTCTGCAACATTGGTGTTGGAGGAGATCGTCAAACCAATAGCGACGTATGGCTAATACGTTTCAAACAGTCATGACATCCGCAAGTCGATCGCCCGTGTCCTGACCGTTATCAACGCCAAGCAAAGGGCTCAGCTTCGACTCTTCTATAAGAACAAGAAGTACGCCCCTCTCGACCTCCGACCCAAGCAGACTCGTGCCATCCGCCGCCGACTATCACCCGAGGAGAAGTCCCGCGTTCTCGAGAAGACCAAGAAGCGCACTGTTCACTTCCCTCAGCGCAAGTTCGCCATCAAGGTACGATGATTCGACGCCTTTGGAGGATTCAGAACTCTATATATGGCAAAACACTTGTTCCAAGAACCAAACACTGACAAAAAATATGCAGGCTTAAGTTAAAATGCTTGTAGTTTCAGGCGTGACAAGGACAACGGGTAGAAAGGAAACGGGGTATGGAGGGCGTGGCGTGCTTTTTCTTTGAACTAAAGGCTTCGAAATTTGCATCGCATGGCTCAGGGAATCTCGGTCTGACTTGTATGTATTTCCCGGCTTGGGCCTCGATTCGGGACGGCATGTCCACAATGGACTGCCTGGACAGGCAGTCTTTAAAAACAAAAATGAGGTCATGATCAAGAAGTTCTGAGTGCATCCTTGTGATAGTTGTGACAAGATGGTTGTGTCCATGTAGGAAAAGGTTGTATGCCTCGGACAATCAAAGCCTTATTGCTCTGGCAGAAATCTGAAAGATATACAATTTACCATTTTCTCCAGAGACTTACTCCAGATTTTGCGTTGGTTTATGTTAATTCGTCAACTCGATCCAAACTGGCCCTGGATCTCTTGGACCTATACTGATAAAATTCTTTTGTACGGGTCGGCCACGTTCGGTTGGTCTTTGAGGCGCCTCGGATCGCTCCAACCCGCGTCACCCCACCATAACCCCAACGACATCTTTCCATCAACGAGTGAAGAAGACACAGAGGAAACCCAGCTTCTTATTTTTCAACTCCTTCGTTCATCTTCCACAAACTGGACACATCTGTTGGTCGTGTTGCCTCACTCATCTCATATATGAGTCACTGAAATTGCTTTTCGTAATTGGACCACTTGAGTGTACCAAATGCATCAGCGTTTAAAAGAAGACCCCGCAAAGGCAGCGAAGGATAATTTGATCCGATGAAGAATCGAATTCGAGGGGACCGCAGGATGAACCAATACATTATGCATCGCTCATGTGTCAATCGAAGAAAGGGATGGGCTCAATGGTAGGCATTCAACTCTTCTCAGGTGTGGAGTTGGTTGTACAGCTGTCCGAGATTCACGCCTTCAGCCAGTGCTTTCAATGGACAGTATTCGGGACGAATGAAAAAGCTATCGGAGGGCGACAATGAAGATTCAAATACTACCCTCCCGGCCTCCCCCCATTGACGAAACGAGGTCATTACACGACATCGGAAACAGTATGCACCAATTCTAAACGACCAGGGCCTGTCCCGCTCGGCCGAACATTCTGGATCATGGTCAATCAAATCGAGAGCTTGATCTTTTTCGTGTCCATTATGGAATCGGGTGTCTTCCGCTCACTTCGTAAATATCATGTGGCTAGTCCGGAGCAGTGTGGTCCAGGAACGCCAGTTTTCATCACAAATTCCAAAACGGCTTAATTACGGAAACCTTCAACGCCATTACCGATCTCAAAATCCCAAAACGACAGCACCTTTCCCTTTTTTCTCTTTTAAATGAGATATCCTCAACTCTGTGAAGTTTCAGAGCTGCATCTCATGAGCTTTTGCTAGTCTTTCGGCCGCCATCTTGCAGATGAGTCTGCAGATGCCGACGAAGTTGATCCAGCCGGTGAAAGTCTTTGCCACAGTGCTCACAAACGTGGTTACCACGAACATTGTGCGTGCGACGGTGCTTGGATAGATTGGAAGATTCGCCGAACCGCTTCCCACAGATTTCGCACTGCAAAGGCTTCTCTCCTGTATGTGTGCGCATATGCATGGCTAAAGAGCGGGTTAGCATTTGGTCTTGAGCCAGGAGTTGACATATTTACTAAGAGCACTCTGTTGTTTGAAACGCGCCTCACACCTCTCATGGTTGCACTTCCATGGTTTCTCTCCCGAGTGGGTACGCATGTGCTGCTCTAGGGATTGCTTTGCTGAAAGCATTATGCCGCAAATCTCGCATTTGACTGGTTTGTCTATCGCACAAATTAGTACGTTCTTTAAAATGGAACCTGAGATTCAATCATATGGTACAACTCACATCCGGTATGCGTCTGCATATGTCGTTCCAGTTTGCTCTTTTGTGAGAATGGACCGGGTCTTATACAAGCGTACCATGTGCAGCAAAACCCATTTTCGCCCTTCTGCAGAGTCTTGACATGCTCATTCTTACAGTGGTCCTGGAGCTCTTTATTACTTCCAAACCTTTTGGAACAGAGGACACCATCTCCCTCACAAAGCCATTGGCAGGTGAAATCGGCTTCTCCTTTTATGGCTTGCTGCTCAGCCAACTCGGTTTTCGGTGTGGGGGATTGTGAGGGCATGGAAAATGCGCCATTGTGGCTCAGCCCTGGGCCACTGGGACGGCTTGCAAGGTTCCCGACGTGTTGGTTGAGATCATCAGTAAAACTAGGTCCGATTTCATGAGAGAAATCGCCAAAGTCATGACCGATCGCGGAGTCAATATCCAGAGGAACGCCCTGGCCTGGTTCGACTGGGCTCATAAGAGTATTGACCACGGGTTCAGGCTCTGCCGAGGGTGTTGTAACGGACACAGATGCCGGAGTGGTGGAAACGGTGGTGCTCACGCAATGCGAATCGTTGCAGGGGATTGCGGCCTCCTGGCAAGAGGCGTCAAGGCATGGCTCAAGGGCAGCACAAGTGGGTTCGAAGCAGCAAGCAGCATGGGAGAAGTCAAACTCGTCACAAGAAGCATCGAAGCAACAGTCCGCATGATCTCCATCGCCACATTGACTCCAGCATTTGGCGTCGCCGCACGCAGAAGTGCAGTCAACAGAAGTGGTGTTGTTGCATCCCATATGTTGTGTCCACGACATCGGCATGCAGTTAGCGACGTTGGCCTGTCCCATCATGTTGGCCCAGGAGGGAGCAACGGCTTGTGGCCAACGATCATAGAGACTGGGCATGGAAAATGCATGGTTCTGGTGTTGGAATTCTCCAAACGATGTATGTTGACTGTCTAACAGTGGCATGTTGAAGTTGTGCTGCAAATTCTCGTTGACGGTCTGAAGAACGGCTGTGGGGTCGATGTGCTGGAGATTCTGATTTTGTTCAATGCTATGAGGAGAGGGCATTGGATGCATATGCGACGACTGCTGATATTCCAGTTGGTTATGATATTGATGCGTCTGCTCAGACTGTCTCCTTCGCTTTTGTCGGTGCGCTGAGACTCTCATTGCCGCAGTAGACAATGTTCTCCCAGGAGAACTGGATATGTTTGATTGGCTACGGCTTTTTGCCCTCGTGGAACGGGCGTTGTTGGCCTGGTCATGATGCTGAGAGACCGTATCAGTACCGTTCTTAAGATCGAGGCCGATATCAAGAGCGTTCTTGGTGGTAGCAGTTTTACCATAGTGGTCAAAACAGCGTTGGTCGAGACAAGCGTTCTCAGTGTTGTTGCAGGTACCGAGAGAATCGAGACCATGTGTCAGACATGTATCGTGACCGAGCAAACTGTCAAAGCCATAGTCGACTTTTTCGGATTCGAAAGAAGTTGGCTGGTTTTGCTGCTGGTGATGATGAGCGAAAGGTGCTGGGTGGTCCATGGTTGCATATAACTATGAAATCACAACAGCAATCGCTCGGTATGATAACGGCGATTGCTTCTCTCTTTTTTTATCCTTTCGCGCGCGGATGTTTTTGAGTTAAATTTATGATTGAGTTGCTCATCGACGGCATTAGTAGGATAATGCGAATGCCTGGGCGGTCCTAGTGGGATGTTGCGAACGGCCCAAGAGAATCGATGAGAGTGAGAACCCGGATGGCCAGGCGGCTCAAAGTGTTGAAGGTGGAGGGGAAGGGTATGACACTAAGGCACTTTGTGAACTCCCGTGGGTCATGGTGCGTTTTAGTGGGACCAGCTTCCTGGAACAATTATGCTCAACCAATGACGATGGAGGGATTGGGAGAGCAAGACAGGAGCAATCTACCTACCTACCTAGTACCTATGGTTGCTGAGTACCTACCAGGTCGCAGAGGCAGTAGGTATTCGTTCGCTTCTATCTTTCCTGAACTAACGAATAATTTTCAACGCTGACTGAGCAATAATGTACCTGAGGAAATATGCTAGCAAGTGAAAAGGGTTACGATTTCTTCCAACCCAACTCTGTACCTTACCCGCAAACAGCCAGTCCTGTCAGCTGGAAGACAAGTCACCAAAGTTGAGCTGGTGAACTGGGTAGGTTTGAGGACAAGGGTTGCCAACCTCTGTCAGTATTTATCCTCTATTTCTTATAAGACCATAGCCGAACTAGTTCAATGCCTCGAAGTCGAGTCAATCACTGCATCTTCCGCGTGGGGTTCATGTCCCTTGATCGCCTGCATGCATGGATATGGCCAATGACTATAATATATCAATTTTTGCATCGATGGAATATCGTAGTCTCTGTACAGTACCTACTTTATGTGCAGTTAATCCACTTCATCACTCTAGCATGTTTCTCGGTAACTTTTCCGACTAGAGTGCTGACGATATGGCCCATACAACTGGCCCAGTGACTTGCAGCGGATGATATCCCCGGATGGCTGGGCTATGGTCTTGCCTTTGTTGCTGCGTCTCTTCTTCAGTCGGTTTGTTGATCGTTGATCGTTCACTGTTGTAACTATTGTGACCATTTGTCCCAGTTCCCTAGTATCAGCTTGTGTTGATGCACGTCTATACCCGTTAACGTAGCCGTACCTAAGCCGTACGAGTCTCCACCCATAAGTGGTAGCTATATTAAGAACAGAGACTGTATATTTCTACTGAATAGCCTACTATCATATGAATCGCATGTGCTGATTGAACACGTAGTTGTGATGATAAACTCAAGTTTTCAGGATAGTTACCTAGGCTTGTCCATTTTGTTGTATTATCTTAGTACCTTGCGTACCTGTCTACCTACCTTGTGTGTTGACAACGACACCAGCCACTCAAACATACGCTGACATTTCCAGACTGGAAATGATATAACCCTTGTCGAGGCTGCTGCATATTGACTCGCGTTTACACTGCACTGGATGTATAGGCTTTAAATTGATACAAATAGTGAGTAACCACTTGAGACATTGACATACAATCATATACGGATATAGTTGACACCCATATGTATTGTCTAGTCTGAGCAACGACAGAACTCGCCTTTACGAATGACCGACCTCCGTCTACTCTTCCCGGCAACGCAACTCCCCGCTCCGGGTGCGGCAGACATAGACCCACTTGACTCCGTAATGCTCCCCGTCACTCAAACTTGCAAGACCAACAGTACAGAGTACGTAATCAGATAATAAGCTAAAAGGCTTATCTAAGGCTATTATATACTGCTTGAGGTGTGTTTCTGAGAGTGTTCCTTCGAGTTAATAGGCCTGACAGCTGATGTTTGCATCGCCCGCCTTCCCTCGACGTTGCTCACATGCCCCTGAGGCGCGCAGCGCTCCATCCCTCAACCCATCACGATTATCCTTTGCAAGTTCTTCATGGCCGCAGAGTTGTCTACAAGGAGTAACTGACTTCACCACGACGGAGTGATCGTCACCAGATATCATTATACACTGACATTTACCGACACTCGATTGGGGGTATCGCAAGCAAAGCCTAACGCTTCCAACCAAACTTGTTTCCTTATATGGAAACCCCTCCTGACCTCGGATCTTGGCATAACGAAACTCCAGCCTCACGTCTCGCTGCCACACATCGCTCTATTTCAATTCATCAAACTTCAATCTGGCAATCTTAGCACATGGCCAGTCTTTTCTTTTCTTTACCTTGTCCCCTGTGCTATAGCCAACAAAAAACAGAAAACAGAAAACATTAAATCCACCGCACCACACCATCGGTAGCAATGGGCAACATCTGCGGAAAGACAGAGCCAGAGGCTTTTTCGCAACCCGGCAGAGTCTTGGGTTCCGCTCCCGCTCCAGCCGCGGGCACAGCGCCTGTTCCAAAAAAGGTCGGAGGCCCGCCAAGGACTTTGGGAAGTGGCCCAGCTGCGGAAGCTTCAGGAGATACGGATGACGCCCGGAGGAAAGCCGCGGAAGCTGCAGAGGTAAGATCACCCCCCTATCGCGTGACTGTCATGGTGTTATTATGGCTATCTTGGCTGACTGAGCATTGCAGGCGCGCGCAAAAGCGTCTTCAAAGCCGGGTGGAAAGTTGCAGACACAACTAGCAGCACAGAAGAAACAGACACGTTCAGAAACCCTCAAGGACGCTAGTCAAGAGCAACTGCGAGCGCGTGAGGCCGACCAAGCAGCTGAAGCACGAAATTGGGCATGATGATTCAGTGTTGACTTCTTAAGAGCAGACAGGTCAGAAGATGGCGCAGAGTAGCTGGTTTACGACAATGCGGAGTAGAAGGCAGCGTCTACACATTGTGATCATTCAGTGGCGCCTAGCAGTTCCAAGATTTTCGTTCATGTTCAGTTGGGTTCTTATTTCAGAGTATTTTGAAGCAATATTATCTTATAGATGTTTTATTTCGAAAACGTTACAAGTTCAAAAACTCAGTGGACTCAGCGTTAACCAATGTTCCCCCAGGGCTTTCCACCGAAGCAGGCGTGCGACGCCATGATTAACTCCTATTTGTACACATTTTCTTCTTCAAATTTCCACGTAGCCTCTGCAACGCCATCTATCAACAAGCCAGCCCATATAAGTGTAATGAGGGCAGCGGGCTGACAGTTTTCCAGCGAAAGACCCCATATGGCTAGGTAATTGTATATCGTCCACTGGCTGGTGCTCGACTGTCGGCATCTGCAGCAGCTATTGTTCCTTCTCTTAATAGGCGCGTGAGTTCGCTGAGAGCGGATCCAACAACAACCTCGGTATCACCTTCGATGAGAATATACAATTTTGGTTCGGCTCCCGCGGGAACCTCTTTACCTGGTGGGTAAAAGTTACCTTTTGTTGTGATCGATGTACCTGTAGCTTCCAGGATCTTGGCGACATTGGTTCGGTTGGTGACAGCCCATCTTGCCTTTTGAGGGAAATCGTTGATTTCCAACGTGGCATGGAACGCACCAGCATCTGGACCCTTGTTGTCGATGGGTTGACCAGCACGAAGTTGGCCAGCCTTTCCTAGGCGGCTGTTGATGGCGGAAACGGCTGAACTGACCTTGTCGAGCGGATCTTTGGACTTGTCTTTTACTCCACCAGTAATGGTTGCCTGTTGAGTAGGCTTGACTTCTGCGCCTTCAGCCTTTGCTGACTCGCGGGCTTGAACGCCTGACGCTGCTGCGCGGATCGCACCGAGAGCCTTCTCTGCCTTGTCGTCCTCCTCTTCCTTCTTGTCTTCTTTGACCTCCTCCTCCTCGCCCTCGGCCTTGTGGGTCTTGCGCTCGCGGAGACGGGCAGCCTCTCGTTCCTGATCAAGACGATCGAGGCCCTTGCCGCCAAAGCCAGAGGTATCCTTGGCCTTGCCAGATTTGACTTTCTCACGATGAGCTTTCCTCATCTCGTCGAGCCTTTCTGGTACCGGCTGCCCACTCTGTTCAAGAGCCTTGGCAATGCCGACAGAGCAGTTCTCCTGCTCTGGCGTGACGAATGTGACAGCGACACCAGTATTGCCAGCACGACCAGTTCGGCCAGCACGATGAACATAATCCTCCAAGTGGTTCGGTGCGTCGTAGTTAATAACGAGCTTGAGTTGCTTGACATCAAGACCACGAGCTGCCACCGAAGTAGCGATCAAGATAGGCACGACACCCTTCTTGAAGTCTGAGATGGTAGAATCACGATCAATCTGATCTTTACCTCCATGAATGGACATGCAGGGGTAACCCTTCATCATAAGCTCTTTCAATAAATCGTCCGCCTTTTCTTGACGTTCCACGAAAATGAGGGTGCGGGCATCTTCGTCACGGTCGTAGAGCTCTCCAAGCAGTTCGAGAACACGCAGGAACTTGGATGGCTCATCTCGAACTTCAACGATCTGATCAATCTCCTTTGCCACAACACTGCGGCCGCCCACTGTAACTTCGATAGGATTATTGAGTACCTTCTTGGTCAGCGAATCGATGATGCGAGGCATCGTAGCCGAGAAGAGGATAGTCTGCCTGTCAGGACGCATATTTGCGAAGATCTTCATGACTTGAGGCTCGAAACCCATATCGAACATTCGATCGGCCTCATCAAGAACAACATATGTCACTCGCTTGAGATTAGTGACCCGCCCTTGGTTCGCAGCTAGAAGATCGATCATTCGACCAGGCGTACACACAATGATCTCCGCGCCACGTTTGAGTTCAGCAATCTGATCTCGGATGGGCGCTCCACCGTAGGCACAGACAGATCGAAGACCCATCATCTTGAGAAAAGGTTTACAGTCTCGATGAATCTGGACTGCAAGTTCTCGCGTTGGAGTCATAATCAATCCGATAGGCCCATCTGTATCTTTCAGTGGAGGCTGGTCCTTGATATGCCGGAACATGGGAAGCAAGAAAGCCATTGTCTTCCCCGAACCAGTCTTCGCCACGCCGATGACATCGCGGCCCGACATGAGAGCAGGAAGAGCCTGCATCTGGATGGGAGTAGGTTTGTCAAAGCCCAAGTTATCAATGACGTCGAGTGTTTGTCGCGTCAGACCACATTGCGCCCATTTCTGCACGGGCTTGGGAACATCCTTTCCGTTGACCTTGATGCCGTCGAGTTCTAAGCGAAGATCAGCTACCTCGGCCTCTGTGAGTTGGCTGAGTTCAGCTGGCTCGACCCAGAAGTTTTTGCGAATAGGTTCAATTTCGACCTTGCTGTAATCAATCGTCGGAATGTCTTTCTTCTTTCGCTTCGCAGTCATAGCTAGTAAAGCGTTTGCGTCACCCGTGTCCTTCTTATTGAAATCATATTCATCGTCGCTGAAGTAAGCCTCCGGCTCCTGGACCTTTTGCGCTTTGGTTGTCCTAGCCGGCTGTTTCACGTCTGTCTGCCTAAGATCAGCCATAAATGCATCCAGTGGATCAACGTCATCCTCCTCATCAACTTCCATATGTGTGGTGGTGTGGGGTTCAGCGGCGTTGTTGTTTGACATGGTATCTCCATTGATCTGGGGTTCGGTCGTTTTTGACTCTTCCTCACCCGTATCCATTTGATTCTCTGCCTGCAACCGTCTCTCGTGAGCTGCACGAGCAGCAGCGGCGGCCTCCTCTTCAGTCTCCGCGAAGTTGTCACCGTCAGATTCATCATCATCCTGATCGGCATATGGAGTGTCATCAGCTTCGATGGGCAGGGCAGGAAGCTTAGTAAGTTTTCGTTTAGTAGTGTCTTCTTCATCCAAATCAAGTTTCCGTTTAGTGGGGAGCTTGTCAGTTTCTGTGTTGTTCTTCACGAATCCAAACCCACTAGCTTTTGTTCGATTCGCAGGGAGAGCTGATGCTAAGGTAGGTTGGTCAGTTGAGCTTGATGGGAGAACCGGGAATGAGAACCTACCGCTAATAGACGGTTTTGCAGGCACTGAGGGCTTGGCAGGGGCCGGGAGATTTTCAGGCTGCCCCCCCAGAGAGCCCAAGGCTGGTCTAACGCCTTCTTGTGTCCGGGAAGCTGCCGATTTCTTTGCGATAGCCTTAGGGTCGAACTTGCCAGAGTATGGGACGGCAGGCGAAGCAACAGTCGGCGTTGCAGCCGGCGAAGCAGTCGCAGAAACTGATGGAGAAACTGTTTTTGAGGACGTCCCACTCGCTTTCTTGTCCATTTCAGCCAAGAGGTTCCTTGTCTGGCTCGGGTTTACTTCTTTTTGTTTCTGGCTGGCATTCTCTTTCTTCTTCTTCCATGCTTCGAGTTTGGCTAATCGCTCAGCCTTCTTGTCAACCTCCGACTGTCCAGAATCTGCCTTGGGTGCCTGCAATCGACATCTATTAGCAATACCTTCATGAAAGAGAGACTGCAATCGAACCTCCTCAGTATCGGGTTTCCCACTGCCGCCAAGTGAGATCTTCTGTGTTCTGCCGTCTTCACGAATGCTGCGAGTAAGGGAGTCAGCCGTACCCTCACGGCGCCCAGGGGTGCGGTTGCGGGAGTCGTCTCGCCTTTTCACATCCCGATCACCTTCTCGGCTGTGGTTATGTCGCCTATCGGGTGATCGATTGCGATCATCGTAGCGTTCTCGGGATCTCCTCCGATCTCTTTCGCGGTGGTCTCGTCGTCCACCTCGGTAGTAATTGTCGTCGCGCCGGTCTATAGAGCGGTCTCTCCGTCGATAATAATCTCGCTCTCGCCCATGGTCTCTATCTCTTTCGCGGTCGCGGTTTCTGGGCTGTTCATGGATAAGATCGTCAGAATAAAACCGGCCATAGTTATTTGTTTGCCTTCTCACATCTGGGCTTCGTGATCTGCTACGTCGCCGATGGTCCCGTCCATCGTTACGCCGATCCCTAGCTCGACGATCATCATTGCGGCGACGGCGAGAACTGTGGGTGCTGCCTTCAGGACTTGGTGAGCGCGAGTCTCTCGGCCGAGCCATTATTGGTGGTCTCGCAGGCTCAGCAGGACACTTCGTTGGTGAGTAGTACTTTGAAGGAAGACCGAAGCCTAGGCAATGCGCCACAAGCGCGTGATCGTATATTCGCGGCGCAACTTCACACACCCGTAAGCTTCTCTCAAGCGCGTCGTCCGAAAAATTGGTGTCACAGTTTGTCTCTGGATGAATATAGGGAAAGCCGTTGCGTTGATGTGAGAATGAAACTTTAGCTTCTTGGAAGGCTGATGGGTTGAAAGTCTGGGGTTCATTATCCGGGCTTTATCCAACAAAAGACCCACATAGAGAATCCACGCTAGTCCCAAACGGATTCTAGTTCAAGCTACCTCGGTTTCAGTCTCATCTCCAACATCTCAAAGTTCAAAGTGACAGTATGGCCAGCCTCGTCGGATATGCAAGTAGCGATGATGAGGGAGAAATACAAGACGTGGAATCCCCTCTATCTAAGAATAATGTAAGAAATATCCCGTGAATATTCTCCACCATATAGCAACAACTTTGTCTAATTCTCACCAGCAAAGAGTGAACACTACAGATAGCAAACAGGAAGTAACTGAGAAAACCAATACATCGGGTAAGGAAAGACATCCTCATCCGCACCCTCCATACGCCTGATTCTGTTTCAAGCCATATCTGACCATGTTACTACGTAGCTTCTGAGTATAAGAGTCTGGAAGATGGTCCCATCGCACCAACACAACAAAATGCTGCGCCCTTGGGACCTTTCCTACCGCCCATGGAAGGAGCTGTTGTGGATGATCAAGATCTAGCATCTAGACCTGCTTCACCATACTCGAGCAATCGTGCTCTTCTTCGTGACTTGACGTTACCATCAGCACCTAACCTAAACATTCCACCATCGCCTCCAGGATCACCACCACCCGGCACAAACGAGAAATTTGAGAAATTTCTTGAGCTTAAGAAGAAGGGAACACACTTCAATGTCAAACTGGAGCAATCAACTGCACTCAAAAACCCCAGTTTGATGGATAAACTGATGAGATTTGTCGAAGTCGATGAGCACAGTCAGTATTCAACTACAGTGGCTACAGACCTGTGGAATCCTGCAGCCTTTCCGGACTGGGCATTCAAGGAGAAGCTGCGGAAGAGCCACGACAAATTGCTGAAGGAGAAAGAAGCAGAGAAGACCATTGGTACCAGGACGACCGTTGAATTTGTCCCACCGTCAACATTGTCAGGCCAGGATCCAACAGCGAGAAGTGGGCTTTTAAGAGGCGAGAAACGGAAGAGTAGTTGGAACTAAGGATGAAGCGCCAGGTTACAACATATGATCGCAGCGATAGCTTTTTACCAAGGAACATGACCAGAATCACACTCACGAGATGAAGAGCCGGAAGTTTTCATTCAGAGACCTGTTGGATACTGGATGACTCTAATCAAAGGTATCATTATAACCGCCCACGCGTTTGGCCAAACTACCACCTCCTGGTAGCTTTACATTACTCGACTCGACGGCCTACATCATCCATCGTCACCAGAATTGCACAATTCATGGCCCTTCGTTACCCCCATGCACACATAACATGCAGCCCAAATACCATTGAATGATGCAATTAATCACTCTTGCTCTCGCACTTGACCTCATAATCGAGGTCCTTCTTCAAAATGGCACCAATGTCGATTTCAACTGTTTGATTTGAACTCGCCAGTGCGGCCGCGAAATAGGTAAGGTTTTGACCATGGTTGACGACCGACTTGCCCAGTAACTTGAAGGGGAGGATGCCTGTTTTGCAGTAGGGCTCTTGCTGGACGGCGTTGAGTATAACACTCTGGTTCATGCTGGCGGTGATGTTGACGACGTTGTCACCAGGCTTGAGCACCAAGTTTGGAATCGTCAGGGTACCGACTTCGACATCTCCAACAAAATTTGTGAAGGTGACGTTGCCCTGGATTCATGATTAGTTGTGGCAAGTGCATAGATTGTGAGTGGTAGCTTACATTATCTAGTGTGAACACGGAAGCGTTTGGAATCGTGGTAGTGCCGTTGAAGTTGGGTGCGTCTTTACCACTGCCGAAACCGATGTGGCCGTCGTTGACTTCAGTGCCAGCGAAATGGTTGAGACCCTTGAGTTCCAATGTCTTCTTGAAGGTGACGCCGTACTTACGCGTTAGACCACTTGGCTTCACTTTCGTCTTTCCGTACACGGTGACACGGACTGTCTCATTGTTGTGGAACCAGACGTTGAAACGAGTGAATTCCTCCATGTCGGTAATTGTAACCTGCTGGCTGACATTGACGACCTGGTGTTTGTTGCTGTTGGTCTCTGGCATCTTTACGGTAGCAAACGCCACATGTGCTGGCCAGTCCTCGAGATACATATCAGCCTCGAAAGGATCAACCTTGGCATGGATCTTGCCATCAGTTGTGATAGAAGAATCAATTTCCATGAGATAAGCGTCACTCTCTGTGTCAAGGATTCGAACGGATTGGATTTCCAACTTGGCTTCGTTGATTTTACTTTGTGCAATCTTCGGAACAGCGACAAGAATTCTAAGGGGTAAGGTCAGTTCTGCAATGGACGCGTGAAGGAACAGCGGCTTGCAACTTACATCACGGGAACCACGACGACAACAATGACACAGAGAATAATGAGATAAACCCACCAGAAGCGTTTGCAGTGTCTGGCGCAAGTTCGCTTCTTGGACCTGGGGACAGTCCCATTCTCGGTCTGGGTGACCTCGTTCTTTTCCGACATGTTGACCTGATAATAGGAAAGAAAGGATAATTAGTGGTATGAAAGGGGTGTTGTAACAAGACAGGACAGGTCCGACGTCGTGGAAGTGAAGAAGAACAAGCCAATCTGCAATCGAGAGGGAACAATGGCTGAATTTAAGTATTTCCACCAGGGTCTACCTGCTCGGTCGAACTGGCAATCTGCAAACCTTGCGGCGAAACAAGAAGGAAGTAACGACACCCACAAATAATCTATGCAGCCTTCAACCTTGGCGGGACTAGATCGCCATGATCCGAGTCCCTTTGCATCTGTACCCGGGCATTGCCTGCCCAATGAGGCAAGTGTCCGATGAGCGACACGGCGCTATTCCCCAGGTTTGCCCCGCATGGGTTGGGGGTGGAGAGGAAATGCTTCCTTCGATGAAAAGACCCTGGTCAAGCCCTCCTTCTTCGTAGGCTCCTGGTCCGTTATATCCTTTGTTCCTCGGCAGCTTGTGAATCTCCTGGAAGCACCACATGTATATGAGGTCTCTATGTCTATTGTCCGACGTCGCCAAACTGCGGACGATGCCCGGCGCGCCCTCCATCTTCTGCTGCATACATACACGCAGGATCGCGGATCGCTCAGACAACCTTGCTCTCTTTCCATAGTTTAACAAAGCTTGTTTGTGAAAGGACCCCTCAGATTGAGGGCAAAGCATGGGCATAAACTGGGCCGATTTGACATGGCACATGATACAATACATTGGATAAAAATCGAAGCCTCCTTGAACCCTGCCGCCGCTTTAAACACAGCATTTTTGAACCGTCTGGTGGCAAGGTCTATATAAAATAATTTTGATTAACAAGTCTTGCTGAGCCGTCCCTAATTGGTCAAGGAATTTATGTGGCAGAGGTCGTTGACGTTGAGGAATCGTCCAACGCAGTCATCTTCTTACTCTGCGCTTCCACGATGAGACACAATACCAACTGAAAGATGAGCTCATAAAGTCAAAAAAATCCACGAAGAGAATGTGCCGAACGAAGACGAGAGAACTTTGCACGCGACAGGCATAGAATTGAGGTTGCTAATTAAAACCGACGAATCACGAAACAAGATGCCTGTGCCCTCCTTTCACAATTCGACGATCAACATCAAGCAGCAAGCAGACCAAGCCCGACTGGGTCGAACAGAAGTTGGAATGTTCGTCCAACGGAAATTCATCATCATCGACGGTTGAGATTGTCAAGGTCTGTCACATATCGTTGATGGGTCGTTACACCCCTCTTCCTTCATTGCACCAAAATATTTAAAGTTGTTCAGTGGCTTGTCATGACAACCAACCAATTTATTCTGATTGGCATGAATGATACGACATGCCACGTTAGAAAGCGGCACCTGAGCTTCGGAGTGGCTCCAAGAAAAGCAAGCGGCGCAGAGGGGTTCAGCTCAGTTATCCATGTGCCCTCTGGAAGGGCCGGCTGTGACACACCATCTCGGCCTGGCATCCTCTCATGGTATGGTTGGTTTCCAAGTTTTCTAAGTCAAGGGTGTGACTTGATTTGATGGCCCTTGTCCCTGCATTGTCGCCACAAATTACTTCTGGTTTGCGATTGACTGCAAAGCAAGATGAATTGATTAACAGAGAACTGATCTGAGCATTGCGTCTTTCCCCCAGGACATGTTCTTCTCGAAATGCCTAACAAACTCTGATTTGATACTCATGCGTTCACGCATCGCCAGGCAACCCTTGAAACCAATTCCAACTGCGCCGCATGATGCCTCCTCAGCACAGCCAACAAATACGGCCAGCCCTTTGTACATTATCGTATCATTCTCCTCATTTCCCCTCCATTACTCAATTTTAGCTTTCACATCTTATTGCTTTTACCTCCGAAGCGGACCACGACCCCCCTTGCAAGGTTAGATAGTATAGATAGTGAAATCAAAACTTGAGCATTTTTATCTTGAACCACTATTGTAAAATATCTACTTGCAGTAAAAATATCCCAATTTCTCACTGAAACCCATTGGTTGGAATGATGCCTTCGAAATGTATTAGTACTTTGGAAAAGTTTTGAAGGATTTCATTATAGAGACTCTGATGCCTCACTTTTCTCTATTCCGCGATGTTACCCAGAGGCACCGGTGTTGGCCAGCCCACCATATTACCAAAGCCGTCTTCCCCGAGAGCTCCCGTTGTTGCCGCTTCGATTAGGGAAACAGGGCTCCCCGGTAATTACAGTGGAGACTAAAGAAGTTCTAGTATCCAAGCCGAGGCTGCATCTGGCATATGAAGATATCGCCTGCTGCTGCTTCATACTTTACAGCTTAGACTTTGTCCACAAGCCTTGACGGTCCAGCCCTGAATCTCCATCGTAGATATCTCGTTCCACCTGTCGAGCATTGACCTGCCAAGCGAGTTAGTCGAGATCGCCAACCATGGGGAACGGAGTCTGGGGAAAAGATGGGGAAATCTTACGAATTTAGGTCCGAGCTCCGAGATATTCTTGGCTCCGAGTAATCTCATACATGTTGCTGTCTCTGCCTCGAGGACTGTTTGCATGTGTTAGCCGGGGTTCGGGCATTCTCAAAATCACAGGCTCAGCTTACTCTCGAGCGTTCTCTCGACGCCGGCTTGGCCACCAGCGCCAAGTCCAAAAAGAGCACCTCGTCCAATACCGACTCCGCTGGCTCCCAGACACAGTGCTTTCACAACATCTGTTCCTCGCTTTATGCCTCCATCAACCCATATTTGGACCTTGCTCAGAACCTCAGGGCAGTATTTGCGGATCTCGAGAAGCGTGTGCATAGCTGGAGGAGCTGTGTCGAGAGCACGACCGCCATGGTTTGATAAGATGATGGCCTTTACTTGAGGAGCATACTTTGCTGCGAGATAAGCATCCTCGTGAGTCTGCAGACCCTTGAGAACGATAGGTAGATCTGTGTGAGCAGCTAGCCAGGGAAGAGTTGTCTTCCAAGTCAAGTCGGCCGCTGTGCCAAAAAACAGCTGTTGACCAACACCTCCAGCGCCGGGCTTGCTCTCACCACTGGCAGGGCTGGGTTCAGAGTAATCAAAGTTTTGCTTCTCGTCCAGTTCGCGTTTACCAGGAACAGGCGCATCAAGGGTCAGGCAGATAAATTTGTAGTACTCTCGCATAGAGTTGATGCGCTTGAGCATCGCCTCGCTTTTTTCTCGCTGGTTCTGGACGTAGAGTTGCCAACCGAAGGTCTGGCCTGGCTTTGCGCCCTCGATGATTTGCTCAGGAGTCATCGACGCGTTGTTCGACACAATCTGCATGGCCCCGAATCGAGAGCATGCCTTGGCGATGCCTTGTTCTCCATCGGGATGAGCTAGGCGGGCCATAGCAGCAGGGGCGACAAATATTGGTAGCCCGACTCTGTTGCCAATCAATGTGGTTGAAAGGTCGCAAGCTGTACAATCAACAAATACGCGTGGCCTAAGAAGTATATTTTTATAGACATGATTGTTGTATGTTTTCGAAAATAGATCGTCGGCGGCTGAGAAGTAGTATGCCCAAGCCTTTTTCGAAATGCGCTTGGTAGCCTCCTCCTCGATCTCATCAAGATTCATGAGTGATGCCATTGGTGGTGGCTGGTTATCTCGGGACTGTGTGGTAGTGTTCTCGCTGGTCGATTGGGAGTCAGTGAGTGTTTCGGGATTTACTTCACCGAGGATATTCTCAGGCTTGAGGTTCTCCTCGAGGGTTCCCGGTGGGTGAACGGGATCATATTCATCGGTGGCATCCTTTCCCGCAAGCTTCAGGATAATCTTCTTACCGCCGGGGTGCGATGGAAGAAACTCAGTCACATCGTAGACTTTGCCATAGAGAATGACCCAGCAACTCTCCGGGGTGTTGTGTTTGGCCACTATCGCGAGTACGTCAGTTATTGTGCCTTCTGTAAACATTGTTCAGCTCCAATCGGCGCTGTTCATACCTTCAGCCGCGTCGAAAACCTTGGCCATGCTGTATATGTGTAGAGTTGAGTCAATTGAGTTGTAGGTGGAAAAGTGTGGCGCGAAACGGTCTATTAAAACGTCGAGGCCGGTTTGACTGATCTACAGACTCGGCAGATACTGTCCCGCCTCCAATTGGGTTCTCAGAATTGGGGGTGTCCTTGGGGGTGGTTTGTGTCAGGTAGATTGGATGTTATGATAATGTAACTGGAACGAATATGTGACTAAATGCCCAAGAGAAATAGATGCGTCGGCTTCGTATCACAAGGACACTTTCATGGGCAAGGTTTCAGTTTACATGGAGATATTCATTCTTCAGTCTCATCATGGCGCGCATTACAAGGCTGTGTACAATTACGTTATCCGCCATTGGGCCGGACAGTATCCCGATCATGACCGGCGACCTTGACCGAAAAACCACTAATGGAATGGCGTGTTGGGTCTGTACAGGGACTTGTGATAGGGCGCGCTCTTGAAACTACCTTTATGTAAAATCCTCATTTCTTATATAAGTTCAATGATTTTATATAATAATTATTATATTTACTTAATAAAAACAAAAACAAATAAATAAATAAATAAAAATCAAATAAGTTAAAAACCCAATAATAAAGGGATTTTATTTTAAAGCTCTCTTAGCTTTATATATTCTTTTTATCTCTCATTATATCATCACTAAACTTCTGTCCATACCTATATCTACACGCATAGTATATGGCAGACTTACTTAGCACTTCGGGCGTCAACGGACTGTCGCAACTGGGCGATAACCTCAGAGGGGTCCTTGGCCCCAAAGACAGCACTGCCTGCAACAATAACATTGGCACCAGCGTCAGCAGCCTCATCGATTGTCTTGGGCCCAAGGCCACCGTCGACTTCGATATTGAGCTCGGGGTACTTTTCTCGGAGGGCCTGGACCTTGGGCAATTCTGATGCCATGAACTTTTGGCCGCCAAAGCCAGGGTATACGGTCATGACGAGGACCATCTGTAGCTATATGTCAACTTCGCATGCTTCATGGATACATCAGTGAGACTTACATCAGGTCTCTCCTTCTCGTCGCTGTTCTCCAGAATCTCCCACAACACATCGACAGAAGTGTCAGGCTTGATAGCAACACCAGCTAACAGTCCCTGATCGTGGATATATCGGATAAGGGCCTTGGGGTTGGTCTTCTCGTCGGTCTGTTGCTCTGGGCTTTCGGCAGCACTGGAGAAAGCAGCCTCGTAGTGGAAGCAGTAGAGGTTGCAGCCAGCTTTCTTGAACTCCTTGACCCATTTCTTGGGCTGACATCTCGGTGTAAGCTAGACGTTGCGTTGTGTGTTCGCATTCGGAAAGATAATTCCTACCTCTGCAATCATCATATGACAATCAAAGGTGCCCCGGCCATGGGCCTCTGTGGGCTGATCGACGTGTCCTCGGATGGATGCAACGACAGGCGGACCGAATGTAATGTTGGGAACGAAGTGGCCATCCCTACGATGTCAGCATAGCTCCTTGGCTTCACTACTCGCGACCTACATGATATCGACATGAAGCCAGTCTGCGCCTTGCTCCATAGTACGGGCACAGTCATGGCCAAGCTGAGCAAAGTCAGCTGATAGAATGGAGGGAGCAATGATGGTCTTGGGAGCCATTGTTGAGAGAATACACGATCAAAGGAGGACCGTTCAAGAGTCACGTATGATGGTGGAGAGAGAGTTGGTCTACAGTATCTTTTGGAGCTCGTCTATGGTGGGGTTATGTCCAATACCCATCTCGCCCAGTGACGTACGGTTCTGGTGGGGTCATGCCAATGGAAGTTTATGTCCTTGAGGCTTGTGGGGGCCAGGGGTGTTTGAAGGTCATTGGAGGTTGTCAACAGAGCCCGACTCAGATTGACATGTTGGTAGCCTGTCAGGGATTTATTATAGAGCTGTTGGTCTGTTAGCTATCAAGAGGTGCATCAAATAACCAGTACCTAATGCAATTGATCTCCAATTATGGTGCTGGTGTAAGCACTTTGTGTTGACTTATAGAACGACGAAGATGTTACGCCTTTGTGTTCAAGATATTTGTGACTCACTCAATGAAGCTTTATTGAACTGAAAACTTATAGTCCTGATTACGACCGGATCTCCAACAGATAAGCTTTTCCGCCCAACGCCACCAGCCGTCTAACTATTCCCTCTCACAGTTCTTCGAACAGCACAGTCATCACTCGCCTAACACATTGGTTTCACTGATGAGAGCCTTGTTAGGTAAAGGTACATAGCTCTGAGAGCCATCATGACAACCTAACGCCACAAATCTAGCCGCATGCGCGCCACAACCGATGAGGTCAATTTTGCGCTAACGATTTATTACGACATCCAGCGGGAAAGCGCCCTCTAAAGCTACCTAGGTATACTTGCCTGGAACGACCATTTTTTTTCTTATCAGTAGAATTTCCCGCCTCTGATATTCACTTCGGTGCATTCCTACATACCCTCTTTGTCTATATCTTTGTTCTTGATGCCCTGAAGTATGCGACTCTCTGTTTCTTCTCCCGCCGTGCGCGGCGTTTCTCGGCTTTGTGTCCGGTGTCAACTCCGAGCTCGCCGAGCTTCAACTCTTGTGCCATCGTATCGACCATCTGTCTCAACGACGCCCACGCGACATCATGTAGCTCTCGCAGTGGCGGTTCGGGGCCCAGCTGCGAACAGAGCTCATACCCGCGATGTATCTAGTAGTGCCGCGCAGCCCAAGCAAGAACCGGCCTCGTCAAGTGCACCACCCTCGACACATTATGACTTGTTCCCCGAGACGCTTCCCGATGGTCCTCCTCCAGCAGGACACTTTCCTATCGATACTCGCGCTTTGCGCCGTGAGTTTCTCCGTCTGCAAGCTCGGGCTCATCCGGACATGCATCCTGCTCAGGACAAAGCTCGTGCCGAGGCCATGTCAGCACGCATAAATGAGGCTTATAAGACGCTTTCTAACCCTCTTCTTCGAGCACAATATCTACTCTCTCTTCGAGGCGTCGACGTCGCCAACGATGAGACCCTCAAAGTAGAAGAGCCAGAACTATTAATGCTTGTGCTTGAGGCACGCGAGGAGATTGAGGATGCCGAGCACGAAGAGGATCTAGACGAACCTCGTGCCGCGAACGATGCACGGATTGCAGAGAGCGAACAGGTGCTCGAGCGCGCGTTTCAGCATGATGACATCGAGGCTGCGAAACACGAGGCCGTGCGTCTGCGCTATTGGGTCAATATCAAGGAAAGTTTGGATAACTGGGAGAGGGGCCATCATGTTGTGCTACAGCATTAAATAGACAGAAACGAAGAAGTCATGATGGTATTGCTTGGGTACCACCCAGCTTCTTGATATGATAAGATAAATATGTGACCATACTTGTCCGATGTATCATGAGCGCTGCTTTGAAGATACTTGCATGGTTTCAATTGGCGATAGCATCTTATAATGAGAGCGGATTCACACCTGGAGCTTTCTCTTGGAGTTATGTATCAAGCAAGCCTTTTGCATCCAAGGCAGTTGAATGTTTTTCATCAGCCTTTGATCGAAGATATACAACGTGATACAGGGATTTAGGCGTGATTCTTATCCTGCAACCTCGAGATGACCGATAAACTCGAAGGTGAGTTGCCTGGCACTGAGTTCACGGTACTTGTGACCTCCATATATCATTGTTTGAATGTCTCCGGAAAGTATTTAGTGAGATGGTAGATCGCGATTTCCTACTGAAATCAATGACCGGGAGTTCAAACAAGAAACAGCTTTAGCTCAAAGCTACTCTCCATCCTCAATAGTAATTATTGTTATTTGTTGGTACAGATAGTAACAACTTTGTCATGATTTGACTTTCATCATATATCCAAACGCTAAAGGTTCCCACTTATGCGCCAGCAAATTATATAGTATACCCATCATATCCCATACACTCATACGCCTATGCAATACACACGCCTCCACGTACACTACGCAGCTCATCTTTGGTAGGCTGGTAGCTGCTCTCCATCGATATGCCTTGAAGTCCCAGAAGGTCCCGCACTAGATCCGTAACCTGTAAAATCATCATAATCATCCACAACTGGGGCACTTGGTGCGCTTGCTTCCGCATCAGCTTCCACCTCCCTCGATGGGCCTTCGTCTGCTCGTCGTTGCACATCCTCGGGAACGTCTGGCGGTGCACTGGCTTCGTTTAAAAGCTGTTGACGTTCTAGTTCCTGTTTGTCTTCAACAACCCCTGGGAGAAGCACTGTTGGTAAATCAACATCGTCTTCTAAAGGGGCCGATGGTCCCGCATTGGGAGCATTTGGAACAAAGCCACCACCGAGATCAGGAACTCGGGGCGTATCCTCTGCATCGTATATATCTTCGTCATCGTGATTTGTCGATGGGCCCGCTTCCGGCGGTTGACTTGGTAGAAGTCTTGTTTCTGCTTGCCTAATCCTCTCCTTCTCGGAAAGATTGTTCTGGTTAAGTATTTCAGGAGGTGGGATGTATGAAGGCGCGGCTGGAGAGGGAACAGGGCCGTTAGAATTTGACTCAGCAACGTCTTGAGGCCGGAGCGACGGGTGTTGCACCGGGACCACTTGTGAATATGGCTGTGGGGGATGAGAAGGGATCGTTGGAAGTCGGCTCCCATTGGCCTGTGATGGAAAATAACCTCCAGGCGAGAGTGGCGTGCTGTTCGAGTATGGCTCAAGAGGAGGATCGTCGGCATAATTTGGTTCTTGGCCTATCACCTCTTCTTCATCGCTTTCAAGAATCCGTACGCTTCGCGAGGTGGGTGAAGCTCTCGTCTTTTTCTTCCCGCGAGATGAATCAGTTGTGCCAACGACTGTTTCCATCGATACCGCGATAACGCCCTTCTCGTGGCGCATCTGAGAAGTGTCTGCAATATTAGCACCTCTTCTTGGCCCATATGTATGATTGTCTGCACTTCCATGGCCATAAGGTCCGAATCTGGCTGGGCCAGTTTGCATTTGATTTGACAATCTCCCGCCGAGGTCAACAACTACCTCAACCACATACTTGAAGCTAATCATCTCTCCAGGTACACCTTTTATTGTCGGAAAGGAGTCGTCAGGTAGCTTAACAGTCACAGTGACCGATGTTTGCATGGTGTTAGGGTCGATGATTAGTGGTGCTATGTTCTGGTCAAGGTCCTTACGGAATATGCTTGTAGAACTCGAAGATGTCAACGAAAGACCACCCAGACCGGTCCGAGATCGCGGAAACACATCCTCCTTATCAATGTGAGCTACATCGTCACGACTTAAACTCTCGTCAAACAGAGCACTCGGTGGATTGCTGTCGATTTTGCCTTGTCTGAGGAGTGTTACAATCACACCAGTCATGCTCTTCACCCGTTTAGTATGTTGAACCGTGACCCGCACGGAGACAGCATCACCCGGCAAGCAACCGCCCTTGAGCAGCTCGACTGTCGCGGTAATCGTCTTTTTATCAACTGCTTGTTGCTTAGCTGATGTGAGTGTCCCGACCTGGGACAGCGCGGCTTCCGGCCTACTCAAGCTTGTGCTGTTGCTGATGCCACTTTCGCCGCTGATTTCGCTTCGCATATCGCTTTGTATTGGACTTCTCGGATTCGTCACCTGCTCACGAAGGTCTTCTGTTGGTGTTTCTAAAGGATCTTGCTCCGAATTGAATTCGTTGATCTCGGAAGGAGCTGCAGCTGATTTGTCCATCACCATGGACTTTCTCCTACGATTTCGTTTCGATATCGGTTCTAAGAAGATGGTGCGCGGCCGAGGGACGGGCAGCAGTCCAACATCCACATTCTCTACTAACATAACTTTTCGCTCGCACGATGATGTTGGGGCAATCGATGTTGGCCGTGTCAGCGTGGCAGTTACCATATATGAAACGGTCCCTCGCTCGAACTGCATAGTAAATTAGTGATAAGGGAATAATTGAGGAAAGTAGCAAACCTACGTCAATACTGCTTGGAAGCCCTTTGTCAGGAAACAGTAGGTCGAAACCAAACTCGTATCTGCCAGGTTCCAGCCTCCCCTCGCCGCTTAATACCTGCTCGTCTTGGAAAAGGCTTGCGAGACCATTGCCGTGATATCGTGGGCGCGCCGAGTCCCCATTCTGCGGTAGAACGATACTTCCTTGCGCTTTTGCGACCGAAGTCGGATCCTTTAGAACACAGACATATCCGTGTAGCGAAACGGTTAAATGAGTAATGCGAACAGGTTTTACGACAACTATGACGACAGCACCACGGACATTGTCGCCAGCACTGTAACGACGGTGTGGTTCCTCAGCACGAATATGAAAGTCGGTGATATTGCGATTCCGATTGCGCAAAGGGAGCGAGAGAGGGAGGCTCAGTCGCGAAAGAAATCTTGGGCGCGTAGAAGAGGTGGTAGATGCGGTGGGGGAGGTAGCCCGCGGGGCGGCAGAGGTCGCCGAGCCAGCAGACTCGGCGGGAGAAGATATCTCGAGGTTCGTAGGCGTATTTGGAACGTTAGAGTTCGCAGGACCAGGAGCTCCTGTGGGATTGGAGAGCGAGGGAGAAGATCTCGACCGGCGGCCCATTCCCAGACGTGGTGCCAAAGGCATAAGAAGCACCAGGATCCGAGGTCGAGAGCGACGTCGAGCTCAGAAAACCGACGTCGCAATCCTTGGAGCGAGAGCTCGCAGCCTCTTGCTCTGGGTTGTTTTTTAAGTCTTATCGGGAAGCCGTTGAATTATATGTATGCAGCGGGTACGAACGTTGAAGCAGAGGCGTTTCAGTCTGTGGGCGCGTCGGCGGCGGTTGCGGCTGCGTGTTCTAAGCCTGCAGGAGGGGTACTAAAGGGTGCGAGATCGACATCAAGAAATCGCCCGAGAATATGAATAACAATAAACCCAATCAGAAATACAAATACTATACACTATAGATGAGCTGAGGCAAAAAATGTGACCTGAGTGAGCGAATGACGAGTATTGGGTTGGAGGCAGAGATGGATGGCGGCGGTAGCGGCAGCAAGTAGAAGCGACGGACGATACTCAGTTACCTACTGGGCACTAACTAGCACTGCCTTAGGTAGTACAGAGTACCTACGATAGAAGGTTTACTCGCAGGATGGACGGGAGGGGTTGGAAGAGCCAATTGGAAAGGTACCTTCCTAGCGGCTGCAGAGGTCCCCGTAGTGGTCCCTAGCGCCTCGCGAACGGTGTCGAGCAAGATGGAGATACGGCTGGAGCTTGTTGGGATAAGAGTATAACCATTTTCATGCGCGGCGAAATATACGAAGTGGGCATGGCTATAAAATCTTCAATGCAAAGCACATCCCCCGATTGAAGATGAAACTTCTGTCAACCGGGCATATGACTTGATTTCTCATATTAGTACAATCATGTACGGCATCTCGAATCTGCCCTACCCAGATTGTCAGCCTGCAGATGCCAAGGCTTTGTAGAACATCGCACCGCCAAGAAAAGCTTGGTTAAAGTCTCGACGAGCTTGGCTCACATATTCTGCCAAATGTCTGGGTCATGGATGGTAAAGTGACAGGTCTGGCGACTAGCGGAAACGGCCAGCTGAGTGCATTTTGTCGTCGAGGCTGCCATAGTCACAGCTGGACTACCGTTGCCCTGGGCTGTTACTATCTCTGAGTATCTGGCTGTTCCCCGGTTGTCAGTTCTAATGCCATCCTCCAGAACGGACGCGAAACTACCTTGCGCAGTGTTCCTTGCCAACCACATCCACATGCGGCGCGGATGGATCCGGTGCAGCCGCCATTGCTGGCCATGACGCGACACACACGTTCCTTAGTGGAACCTCATCGTGGAGTGAGGCCAACGAATCCATGGTTGCAATATGTGCTTATGATATCTTCAAAATATTGCAAGGGTGTATCGCATCTGGCTACGTAGGCAGGCCGGGTTCTCAACTGCTATCGACTCTGCTACGGAGTATACTATATGAGATTTCCGCGAGTGTAGAAAACTATGAGGTAGCGGAGGTTTATTCGACAAGGAGCCATGGCACTCAACCATTGCCATGAGGTGGTTTCTATATTCTTTTGTTCTATGTTATCATGCCTTGCTGACTTTCTCGTCCGTTCGTCCACCCCGATCAATTCTAACGTTATGCTGCGACTCAAACAAATCTCGAACTACAATTACTTAGGTACATGGTATCATTATCCATCCAAAGAGTTCTGGAAGCCCGTCTAGACCCATGTTACCGCCGGGCCCAGTATGATACAAGACAATGATGAAGATAACCCATCGTTGATAACTCAAGCCAAAACGCCATTCAGTGCTATGTCATGATACCTGCCCGTTGAATGCTTTTGGCAGTCTAATTCAATGCTTCTCCACTCAAAATACTTTTTAGGATGCCTGCACCAGCACCGTCGGCGACAGATTCAATCTCTTTTTCTGCAACACAGCTCGTGATTTTCCGCTCATCTCCACTTGCGGCAAGAGTCTTGCGACCTCGCTTGCTCGGTGTTTGTGGTGCGGCAAGGCTTCCGCTCTTTCCATCGGATGCGTTGACTAACCCCAATGTTTCGAGACTACCGGCAACCTCGCGGAATTCAGAACTCGATAAAGGGTGCAGAACCGAATCGCGGGTACAGAGCTGACAGTAAGCATCGAACAAAGTCTTGATAGTTGGTGCCAAAAACTTTTTCTTGGAAGGTGTGGCGCCGTTGTTGGTCATCTTAGCGGCAGCTCGAGTTCGTTTCTCATAAGCTATCAAGGCACAGAGTGCTGCCTTCTGCTGGAGGTTAAGTGCCTTGAGTCGTTGGGTCGTTCCGTTGCTGAAAGCTGCTGCTGTGATTTTGTTCAGATGTCCAATCGATGCCCGGGGCGCAGTTTCTGCTGTAAGCGCCTTCAAAGAATTCGCCATTAACTGAAACACGGTCTTTGAGCCACCGGATACGCCGTTGATGTTTTCCCCAAGAGGTCGTTTCGAAGGGGTCATCTGTAGAAGTTCTTCCCTCGCTTCTTCCTCGTACTTCTGACGCGTTTCGGTCTCGATCAAGTCAAGTGCACGGCGACAGATCTCGAAGGCTTTGCGAAGGTCCCCAGTCTGACTCGAGACCTTGCGGGAGCAGAGTTCAATAGCAGCAGGGTGAATGAATGGCACGTGTCCCTCATTTCCATCAGCTGGCATCAGGGACCTGAGTCTCATGGTGATAATGTTCTTGACCTGGGTTGCGGTGTAGGGCAGGAATGGCAGGAGATCAGGCTTCAGGTTCTTGGCCTTGAGTCGAGGAAGGAAACGATCAGTCAGGTCCAGGGCGTTGGCAATACCGACAAGAATCAGGCAGGAGTTCTTTTGTAGCGACCACTCAAACACGCGATACAGACTTTCCAGGCCCATTGTTAAAATATGGTCGATCTCATCCAGGGTCACAAGATAGACGGTTGCCGACTGTGTCTTGGGCACGAACATAGCCTGCAAGCTCGAAATCGCATCTGCCTCGGAAGAGTCGAAACCTTGGCCAAGCGCGCCGAGAAGTGTGGTGTAGAGATCTTTAGAAGATTTGACACTCATGCAGTTGACATATGCAGACATAACACCTTTGTGGTTGGCAAACTGTCGACTTATCTCGGTAATCATGGCACTTTTGCCCGTGCCTGGTGGACCGCTCACATAAAGGCAACCGTTGGGGGTAGGCGAAGAGCATCGTCCGAGGAATTCCATTAACTGATTTCGTTCTGCATCTCGGCCGATAAGTTGGCCAGGCTCAGCTCCACGGGCAAACAATTGCCGTGCTGAATGGTAAATGGTTTGGATGGTGCTTGGTGAGAGTGGTGTTTGTGGTGTGAGTCGCTTGAAGAGTTTGCCTGCCGACATAACAGCATGCCGAGGCGTAGTAGGAGGCGCCGAAAGTGCATCTCGATGTCGGGGTGTCGAGGGTGTAACAGGATTCTGCTTTGTGGATGCTTGTGAGGGAGACGTTCGGTTCCGAGCAGGGAGCTCAGCCAATATGTCGTTTTCTTCATCATCGTCGAAGGGAGAATATGCAGGATCTTGGTTCTCGTCGTTGTATGAAACAGTCTTTGCAAGGCGGCGACTTCGTTTCGTAGGAGTAGCCACCGGGCAGGGCATATCTTGAATTATAATATTAGTAAAGAAAGGCTCTTGTTCCTTCCGCCGGCAGAGACTCACCAGTTTCATCAATGCCGCGGGCTCTCTTTCCTAGTGTTGCCCGAGCCATGACTAGAATGGTTCCTTCCAAATTGTGTAGATATAGAGTTGTAAGCCGAGAGCACTTTCCAATAATCAGTGGTATAGGGTTATGAAGGTCTGGAAGTTGCAAGAGGAGTGCTTGCCGAAAGCAGCTGCAGGTTGACCTGCGTCGAACATTAAGAATGGAGCCCTGGGTACTCAGGGCGCTTCGCGCCACGATATGGCATAAGACGTGTTGAAGTCGCGTAGAAACGCGACCTGCGGGCCACGATCAATTAAAATGTGGTCAGTGCGCTAAGACGCGGTCAAGTCAGCCACAATGCACACCACTCACGCGTAGATCAAGAAAGACCCTTGGATTTGCGGCTGATTATTGGCCCAGCTACTTTGATAATTGGATTGGATGACAATTTGCGGTGGAGAGCGTACCATTCGTTGGGAGACAAGTCGCAAGAAATTTCGCCTTGTCTCGTTTGAGTAGCTAGTTCGCTACCGAGAAGCATTGACAGTTCTACTCTGTGTACTCCGTAGTTTCATGGCATTTGATTCGATCGTGATGGAGCCATTATATGCTCTGCATCTGAGTTTCGAATCTGTTAGCCCACTGTACATCTAATTAATGATCTGACAACTCCGGGCCTCGGCATTGGATATTTTCCCTCTCAAAATGGATTACGTCATTGCCCATCAGTCGTTTAACATTATCATGCAACTGTACGGATAATACCTCTAAATTCAATAGTCTCTGCTCATCTCTCATCTATTTCCAACAAGATCGTCAACAGTAAAGTGCTCATCATGACTACATATATTCCCGCGCTCACACTGCCCGACGCGGTCTTCCTGAAGCCCGCCTTATCAGTCTTGCTGCCCATTGGCCTTGGGACAGCCGTTGGCTTCAGTGCCACTCGTGAGTTGACCTTTACATTCATATCAATCGGTCACTATTGACTGATTCATTTTCTGGTTTTAGAGACTCAGAAGACCTATCTTGCTCTCAAGAAACCTTCGGTTCAACCTCCGCCATGGCTGTTTGGCCCTGTCTGGACCGTCCTCTACGGGTGAGGATCGCCAGGCTAAGTAATTGATGTTCATAACTAACCCTTCTCAGTCTCATGGGTTATGCCGCCTACCGAGTTGCTGACGTTGGCCTTTCTCCCTTCTCAAGCCCTGAGACTATCGTGAACACTCGACGTGCAATGACGCTCTACTCAATTCAACTCGGCCTCAACCTTATTTGGACCCCCCTCTTCTTCGGCTTGTATCGACCAATTGAGGCGTCGGTTGATATTGTGACCCTGCTCGGCGTCAACGGCTACCTCACTTACCTCTACAGCTCCATAGATTCTGTTGCTGCGTGGAGTCAAGTTCCCTACCTCGGCTGGCTCAGCTTTGCGACCTATCTATGCACTACCATCGGTCATTTGAACAACTGGGACTTGAAGACCAAGGAAGCAAAGGACGAGTAAGCACAGCTTATGATTAATGTAGTTCTGCATGAGTCATGAGTATTGGTCTATAAATATGGACTGTTATATGATGTTGCGTTTGTTTTGTTTCAAAGCCAAACTCGCTCTATCCCCTGAAATCAAAAGCGTCGTCCTTGCTATCTTCTTTCGACCCCAAGATGAACAGATAGATACCCTCTATTGATGCTCCAATTCACTAATCGACATTATGTCAAACCAAAATTTGAACGCCATAGATGCTTTGACCAGTCGCTGCTATCCGTGGATAAAATTTCCTTTCAAAGTAATAATGAAACTTGATCTATCACACACATCACCTCGACCAGTTTTCTTTTCCATTATCATCAAAAAGGAAAGTGTCGCTTCATCCCGTCATAAACCATGAATATGAAGGCAGAGCTTGGTGCAGATCGGAGGCATGTAATACCACAGCCACGGTACATGCCTCGTATCCCATGTTGTTTCCAAAGCATCGCTCCTTCTTTCCAGAATGTCCGTCGTTGGCGTAGATCACTGACAGTCGAGGTTTGCATGCGTGATTTGATAGTATCTGCAGGAAAGAAGAGGAAGTTGTATGACACACCAGCCGATGCGCCAGCAATCGCTTGCTGCCAGAACGGTAAGGGTGTATCAAGAATTATCTGCTTTTCTGTTGCTGATTTCGCGGTCTTCGTCTTGAGCTGGTAGAACATGCTTGTTACTGTCTCCTTGGCCCCAAACCAAGCAGAACTACCACCAGCCTCTCGAATCAGTGTACCAAGCTGACCATGCCAAAAGCCCCGAAGGCCTTCATGGCGGAAAACTTGCTTGATGACAGGTATAGGGCGGAGAGGAGGGCCGGCAGATCCATCAGCCGACATGGGAGCCTGAATCCTACACTTGACAAGCTCAATTGGAGTGAGGACAAACGAAGTGAAAGCTCCAGAAAATGCACCTGTCAGCCAGAGATATGGCAGTGAGAGTCCTTGTTCTCGGGAGACTAGGCTGCTCGTGAACAGTAATTCACGACCAAGACTCTCGAATAGAAATAGACTGCTTGTTTCTGCTGCAGCACCCACTAGAGGAGCTGTAATGCCACGATACAGCCCCAAAACTCCATCACTTTTGATAGACTGCCGGAAGCAATCCAATGGACCAGAATATCTCAAGGGGAGGTGATCGGGCTGACTTTGTAACCGCACTTTGACCGTATCGAACGGATACTCGATGTATTTGCCCACAGCGCCAGCAAACTGATGAAAGTCAGTATTCGAAGAACTGGCTCAAATGAAGCCACATACCGATCCGCATAGTACATCTTCGAGTGCCTCCATAAGCGCCGTCTTTTCCTTGAGGGAGAAATTGGGCGCATTGCCAGCAACCTCCACAGCTACAGGACTAGGCTCCATGGAAGCGGTGGCGCTAATCGATCGCGATCTCGACACAAGGATTACAGGCGAAGAGGAACGACGTATAGTGTTCAGCACTCCTAGTGAGGGTTGACAGGAAGTGTTGGAAAGCGGTGTCGTGGCTACCTAGGAGCCCGGTGTTGTCAAAAAGCTTAGAAGGAGGGGCACTCTAGTGATAATATACGCGATCGACGGCCCCTGTTTATACTGATAAAATTATAGGACAAAAGTCTGACAACACCAGCCCCACAGCCAACCTCCCTCATTACAACAGCAATTAAACACTCAGCGATATCATCGCGAATAGTCAATTAAATTTAATAAAATGTATATCAAT
>SRZU01000230.1:0-63910 GCA_013183765.1 Fusarium xylarioides | reverse complement strand
TGAAAATTAATAGCGAATGTAGTTATACGAGATGATAGATTGACGTATGGTGTAGATGTAATAAGAAAAGAAGTGTAAAATGCCTCAAAACTGGGTTTTGAAACATTGAGCCCTACAGACTTCCGTACAAGGCTGCTTTAAACACAAGCTTTAGCTCATGTGGAGAAACAAGCTTTGGCTTCGTCCCTGGATCGAATCCGTTCGGCATAACCTTCTTAAAACCGTCCCTGGAACGAAACCAATAACGAGTGCGTCAGTGCGAGCCGTCATTAATCCTTTCCTTCAAGTGCCGTGTTGGAACGGACACGGACTTGAGCATCAGAACCCAGCCACTCTTGAGATGACGATGCAACCCTGCAAAGCCGAAGTCTAGCGCTGAACTGAACCTGCATCGCCACACCGACACAGAAAATTCCGTTGCAAGTGCCCTGAAACCAAACCCGAGTCCGATCTCTGGCTTCAGTGTCACAGCCACATTCAAGATTCAAGTCCGCTTCTCAACCACAACGACTCAATCTCTGGTGATCTCTTGACCTACGGGCACGGTGAATACAGGAAATCCATCAGATCCGCCTTTGAGGTAACTTCAATGCGATGAAAAGGATAAGCTAGGATCCATGAGTCGTGGATCTAAATGAGACGTTTTCCCCGCCGTTGAGAAGTTTAATGATTCAATTTCATCAACGCTAGCATCAAAACAAACCGTTCAAACCGTGTTCACAATGGCTTCGAGATCAGACCCAAATGTTCCGTTGCTCAAGACGTGCCAGACGTGTTTTCATGCCAAGATTCGATGCGAGAAATCACAGGAGTCTGGAAAATGCGATAGGTGTTTGCGCCTGAACAAGACATGTGTTTTTAATCCGTCTCGGCGACGAAAGGCTTTGAGGCCTGGGTGAGAAATTTGTACTTTATGATATGCAATTACTAATTTGGTTCAGGCCTTCAAGGAATCTTGAAGCTGCGAGTCCTACAAGATCGAGGTCACCATCTTTGACCTCGGCCAATGCGACTTCAGCAAATGTTACGGATGCTTCACCTGGCGTGTCCACGACACCAGCCAGCATTGATACCGAAGCATCTCACAACCCGTTCTCCAGGGGGTTGCTGTCATTCGAGAAAGGGCAAGAGTTTCTCGATATCTTCAGAATGCGCATGTCGCCTCATTTTCCGTTCGTGATAGTTGCAGAGTCGGTAACCATTCAGGGGTTGGTTCAAGACAGACCGACCTTGTGTGTTGCCATACTCGCGGCAGCTTCACATGAGGATCTCAAGCTTCAGCAAAATTTAGGCAAGCTCTTCAACGAAATTGTACTTGTCAGGATGATAAAAGGGCCTTTTGCAACTTTGGATATGCTGCAAGGGCTGTTGGTGCATTTGGCTTGGTGAGTACTACGTCTTCCCAAGATTCGTCGCTAATCATTCAGGGCGCATTTTCATCAAGGAACAATGAAGTACACCCAGCATTTGTCACTTGCAGCAAGCATTATATCAGATATGAGACTTGATCGCCCGAGAGTTGCAAGTCTATGGGCTTTGAGTCGAGAGAGCAAGCATGGGTCTGGTGAAATGACACACGATGAGATGAGAGCTTTAGCTGGGACTTATTATCTCTCTTCAAGGTATGTGGAACAATAACCTCTAAACCACATCTAACACGCAATAGTTCGGCTGTATTATTGCAAAAGTCGCACCACTTTCGATACTCTCCATTCATCCTCGAATGCTGTCACAGTCTTCTGTCCGGGGGAACGGCTCCTTCGGACAGACATCTCCCATACATAATCTATCTTCAGAAGCTTACCGAGGAGGTCGACGATGCAGTGATTGAAGCCACAGGAGCAATACGAGGGTCAAGACAGGATAAATTGCCTGCTGAGCTGCATAGAATCAGAGAGCGATATACGTCGACAAAATCATCGCTGCCGTTTCCGCTCAGTGAGAGTCGTAAGTGCCCATTCCCACCAGAATTGAAGAATCTCAGCTGACACGCTTAGCCACAATTCTTCTACAGTTGCACGTCCTTGACCTCCTTATCTGCCAACCCTCACCGGATGGCATCTCATATGGCCCAAACGGTTTCCAAAGTCTTCAGCAAGGCGCAGATCAAAGCCGTCTTCTAGATTGGCTCTCACAAAGCATGTCTGCTGCAAAGTCCCTCATCAGCGTGATCCTCCTTCTCCCACAAGGTGACGAAGACACGATGCCAAACATAGGCTGGATCATGCTATACTGCGCAGTCTCCCTATCAGTACGACTCGACCTTGTAGCAGCACAACCTGAAAACGCACAAACCGCCGGCCATCTTCGACGTATCCTCGACATGCCTCACACCCTTCGTCAAATCGTCCTCCGCATGGAATCGGCTTCAAACTCGAACCCCGGTGACGGTGAATCAGATCCATACTTTGGTCTTGCAAGAAGAGCTCGGCGTATAGAGAGATGGTATCTTGAGCGATGTGGTCCCGTCGAATCGCCTGAAGTCGGGAGTCTTTTCGGATCTACCGAGACATCCCCTTCAAACCCATACACCGCAGATATTGGGCTTACTCCATCATCTTTTCAAGATCCTGGTTTGGTGCCGAGTCTTCAAATAACAGGTGAATCAGATGATACGTGGATGACCAACATATTGGCAGACCTCGAAGTTGATCCAGGGATGGAAAGCCTGCTGTTCACTGGACCTTTTGACTTTCTCGGTGAGCGTCAACAATAGCGTCGAGGAACGGCTTTATATACTTTTGTACGGATACGGATAAGGAGAAGCGTCGGAGTTGGTGATAGCAATAAAATTACGCCCGTTGGATCTTTCATTTGTGTTACATATTACATCCCGTATACCGCCGGACCAACACCCAAACTCCGTCTATGTCTATGTTCATGTACATCGTTGACTATTTTTTACCCTTTTTTCCCGCTGCCTTTTTATGCTTCTCTTTGCCCTTCTTGATGGCATCGACGAGCTCCTCGATCTCGGCCTCCTTTTCCTTTTCAGTCTTCTCCTTGGCATTCTTCTCATCCGCAGCCTTTTTGGCAACTCTCTTCTTGGCCTGAATCTTCTCGACCTTTTCGATCAGAGCGTCGCTCTCTTGCCACAACTTCTTGGCAACTTCTTCATCCTTGACTTCCTTGCGCGCAAAGTCGACCTCCATACACTCCTTGATGAGCTTTCCACCAGGACCTCGAGCAAAATCACCGTCCATGGCGGTGTAGAGAATGGATTGGGCGGCCATGTGAGGGGATTTGAGGAGGAACCAGGGAACCAAGTAGCCAGCGAGGTAGATTGCAAGTCCCCAGAGAGATCCACGCGTCAACCAGCGACGGGTGCTAGGGGTTCGAGCAAGACCGGGGTCTACGAAGACTACTCGGGTGTTGTTGGGAGCCTTGTCGGGACGTTCGTAGGCATCGAGGTGTTTCTGGAATGCTTGGCCAAAGACGTTCATGGCGAGTTTGCTGCGAGCGTATGCGGTACCGGGACTCCAGTTGGCCGTTGAGACAGGCTCCTTGAGGGATGGTGATCCAATGTAGGATGAACAGGTAGGAATGATAACTCGCACATCTCGATCGATGGGTTGCGCACGAAGAGCCGGGCTTAGTATACCGAGTAAATGGAAATTAGCCAAAAAGTTGACCATCCACGTCTCCTCAATACCCTCCTCCTCCTCCCTCCTCTTTCCACCAGGGGGTGTCATGGTAGCAGCGCATAGAATAATCATATCCAACCGTCGAGGCGGCGCATTATCAATCCACTTAGTCGCAAACGTTCGAATACTGTAGAAATCCGACAAATCGACTTGTTCCGTGTAGATCATCTGGTTATTTGTCTTCTGTCGCAGATCCTGGATATACTCGACGAGGAACGGATCCGACGGAGGCGCCTGTGATAGCAGAACCAGCTGCGCGCCCTGAGCTGCAAGTCCGAGGGCCGTTTGGGCGCCTATACCGGACGTTCCGCCGGTCATCATGACGACTTTGCCATGGAGGAGGCGTGGGCTAGGATTCTTGCGGCCGGAGGTCCAGATTTTGAGGAGCGTTAGGAGGGCGAGGGTGAGGATGGTGTAGATTATTGTGCGGCTGTGCTGCCGGACTTGTTCGGGGATGCCATTTTCGAGGACGCCGAGGAAGAGAACGAGAGGCATGGCGATGAGTTGATGCGGTGTTGTTCAGCGCATGTTGGAAGATCTTTGCGCTAGACATGATGGAGATTTGGTGTCGTGGCCCTCTATGGAGCTTCACGTGATCCACTTGTACATGCCATGATCATCTACTTCAGATCATCTCAATAACTTATGTCGACAAATAAAATATTAATTGACTATCTGACTCTTTAATCTTCACCATGATTAATCTCGATATCTGTCATCTTTCTTCTTCTTCATCCAAATCTCACCAACTGGATCACCATGATCAGCCACACACTCCCAATCACCAATACCGTGCTGAGCAGAGGCCTTTCTAACACCCCTACCACCACCGCCAATGATGAGATTTCCAGGCCGATAATTTTCATCATGCTTCATACGACGAATTACACTTCCGTGGACTCGTACTGTATCAGGTACATCTCGGACTTCACCTCCAGGGAGGGGCCAGCGGATGGGCTTCCATGATCCGTCGGACTGAAGATCCATTCTACGGAAGGGCATGTACTCCATGATTTTCCAAGCTGTAACGGCGAAGGGTCCGAGACCTTGGCCATATTCGAGAGAGTCGTGGATCCGAGCTGTACAGGCACCGTGCATTACGTTGTGGAAATCGTTCGTGGGATGGCCTTCTTTTTCGTCCATTGGGATATCAGGTGCACGACCCGGACCTCCACTGCCGCTGGAGACTCGAAGATCAGGAATTGGAGGTCGTCCTGTGGCTTCTTGCCAGTCGTGAGCGGCACAGCATCCCATCTCTGCGACCTTCTCATCGTCAAATGTGAGGCCAGCTTTCCGAGCTTCTCTCACGATCCAGGCGAGGGGGATGTGACTGGTACTCTTGCTGCCTTCGAGCATTTCCCAGCCTCCGCCAACATCAGCGTGACCACCAGAGAACCAAACTTCATCAATATCCTGGGCGGCATCGTCATCGATGTTGTTGATCTCATCAAGTGCAAGACCGGAGAGGTTGGAGAAGTTGTCTGGATCTCCGCATTGGCTTGGTCTTCTGCACGATCTTGAGCGAGCTCGGTACGGCGCATATGCGCTGCCTTTCTTCTTTCGGCCACCTCTTTTGTCATTAGGAGAGAGATGGTTGCCTTTTCTGCCTCGATCATCGTGTCCGTTGGGTTCCTCGCGGATGTCATTGATCGCCTTGTGAAAGTGATGACCTTTGCCATCTTTCTGCTTGGGCCGATCTTGATACATGAGATCCTGACGGAACTTGGCTCGTCTCTCGTCTATACTGACGGCGTGGCGAATTACTCGTGCACTACTGCGTGCGGTGTACGGAAACTTGCTGCGTTGCATCCAAGCTGTCTCAAATCTTGGAACAGAGTTGACTGTATCAAACAGCCCGAGGAAACGGATACGACCAACTGGACGAGAGAATGTTTCTCGAAAGCCCTTCATGAACTGGAACATTTCGTCGCGCTTCTTCTTTGCGGCTTCGGTCTCTTTGCTTGGTGGTTTTTCGCAGTCTTCCTCGTCTTCGGGAATCTGCTCGCGACCTTGCCATTGAGCAAAAGCCTTCCAAGCGAACTTGACCATTTCCTCATTGCCATGCGACAAGAGTCCGATGTAATCGAGCATCTCGGCCAGGAAGCGTGCGATATATGCTCCTCGACTGAAACCAAACATGTAAATCTCATCGCCGGGGTTGTAAAATCGCATCAGGAATCGATAGCCTCCTACGACATGCTGGTCGAATGAAGAGCCAATGGCTGAGTCTTTGGCCTTTTGATACCAAGAGCCAAAGCGAGCCCGAATGCCAGTATGGGTGAGTGATCCTGAAACGACATATGTTCCAATGCCCGCTGGATTGTGTGAGTTGAGTATGACTGCGACGAATGGGTCACTTACGTTGGTAGTAGTGGTATTGGTCGTCAGCTTGACGGTCAAGCATTCGAAAGATCTTGAGGATGTTGCTGTCACTATCGTCACCATGGAACTTGTTCCCTGTCCCATCGAAGCAGAGAACAAGCTTCCGAGGCTTTCGCCCATATCCGATACCTGCGTCAGGTCCCATTCCTGGAGTTGAGGGTCTGCTCTGAAAATCTCGAGATGATTCAGGATGGCCTTTGACAGACTCATTCAGAGAATTCGGGGCGAGATGACTGTAGTCCATAGTAGCACACTCTCACTCGGTGACACGAAGCGGAGGTTTGTAACATCATACAAGGTGCACACGAATGCAGCCGGGTGCAGCTGGGGAGCAGCCTCTTATGTTGGACATGACCACTAGCCCGGACTGTCTCAAATCCCATCGAACTGAACCATGTTCCGGTCAAAGATCAGCCAAGCGGTACACAATACAATAATTCCGGTATGCATCCCCGCAGCTACCTGCGGCGGTACAAGAACAAGATACGACAGTGGCTCAATGTCTTAGATGGCGGCGCCAGCGAACAGGTAGTGGGTGTTTCCAGGCTGACGATTTGATCTCTCCCGGCGATCTCTACCACGGCGATACCCTCTAAAGGGGCCGCTTGTATCTGACTGGCTTATGCATTCAGCCCAAGACATTTGAGGAGCTCAACAAGAGACCATGGTCGAACCAAGATGGAGCTTTCACCGTGCCAACTCCACTAGGTCATCCTTGCATCTGGGGGTGCACCTCTCACCAACCAGAATTCGCTGATCGTCATCAATTGCCGATAGCTGTGAAGTTTGTACACCACTATCTCATTTTGGGAGACATACAGATTGCCCGCGTCGAGCTGAGAAACCTCTTTGGGATATTTGCGTGATGATCTATTAGATGTGGCTGCCCGAGAGATTTTTTGCTGTCGATCGACATCCCTGGTTCTTCTTGGTCAGAGTCTGAGCGCATGCCAATCGGAGAATGAATTGCTCCAGCGCGGAAGCTATCAGCCCGCTATTAAGGGCCGTCCCTAGGATGGCCTGGACGGAAATGCGCAAACATGTCCGAGGATTGGTGAATTGATAATGATTTGGAAGCTGAGACACTAACAAGCCATCGACGTTGGTGGCAGTCCAAGCCAGCATTCAGCTCCATGAAGATCAATTGCTCTACTGATTCTTCTAACAACACTCGCAGTGACTCTACAGCTTACTATCCTTCCAAACAGCATTCCTCTTCTCGACAAAACTCAAGACACCCTCCTTCATATTATCACCACCTTCCATGCCCTTATAAATCCCCTTGTCAATCCTGTTCGTGCTCTCCCTCGGCCCTTCAGCTTCCCACCCTCCCAAAAGACCCTCGCGCGACACAATAATCGAGTCGGGCGAATTACCTGACATCTCAACAGCCCACTTCAGCGCCTCTTGAACAACATCCTCCAGCTTGACAACCTTGTTCACAATACCCCAGTCATAGAACTGCTGTGCGCTGTACATGCGGCCCAACAGCGCTACTTCTGATGCCCGTTGTCGTCCTACCGTTCTGATAAGACGTGGTAGGGCACCGGCGATGGCGACCACGCCGCGCTTCACTTCTGGAAGACCGAATTTGGCGGTTTCGCTGGCGATGACCATGTCGACGTTTAGTGCCATTTCCATTCCACCACCAAGACAGAGACCATTGACAGCTGCGATGACGGGCTTCTTTCCATGGCGGTTACTCAAGCCTCCGAAGCCGTTCTCTGCCCACCTCTCAACGTCCTTCACATTTCCTTCTGAGTTCTTGACGTTCCATTCTTTGAGATCTGCGCCAGCGCAGAATGCGCGTCCGGTACCTGTCAAGATGGCGCAGCGCAGTGAGGGCTCGTTGTCGTACCATCTCCAGAGACGGTCGAGATCAATGCTCATCTGGCGCTGGAGGGCATTGAGATGTTCTGGACGGTTGATGGTGACGAGAACGACGTGAGGATGGGGAAACGAGACGGCGGTGTGAGGCACCTTTGGGGGATTGAGTGACTTTGACATGATGATTATTGTTACTGTGGTTGATGTGATTTACTAATGTTGAAACAGTCTGGACGATTGATAATCTGGAGCTTGACCTCTTATTTACATCACTAACCACGGATACAAGCTCCAGGGCCACGGTAAGCTCAGTGTGGGGAACCTCGGCACCTCGGAAGCTCCCCCAACAATGGCAACGCGCCGACGATCCCCCTCATTAACACCAGAGACAGTCTGACAGAGACACAAAGACAAAGAGACATTGGTAAGTTACTGTAGACTCAATTGTATATAATCCCACAGCTCTCAAAACGCCCCTCACCTCGTTCATTGGTGTTGCAACCCATCGAATTATAATAATAGTACATTTTAAGCATACCCCCATCACGCCGGTAGTCCACGCTTCTCGCTCTCAGTGAAAAAGATCACCATACGCCAGAGCTTCTTGACAAGGTCCTCCGCCTCATCATCGAGTGCCTGTGAAACGTCAGTTAGTAATTTGATCACAAGACATAAATTGGGGGGGAACATACTCCTTCTAGCTCTTCCACTAGAGCGGCTGCTGTACCGTGGGCGCGAAGATGTTCCTCCACTGCTTCGACGAGCATCTCCTCTTGTACACCGAGATACTCGACAATCTTCTTCTCCACGAATGGTCGGAGCTTGTCCTTTACCACTGCATCATCCATAAACTCCCACTTGACTTTCCATCCCCACAGGCCATCCTTGTCCGATGGGATCTCCTGGGCCAGGGATCGAACAGCCTGTGAGATTTCTTCCTCTGTCATGTGCGCCGTAGCAGATGAAGGCTCGAATTGGATAGGTACCAATTGTCGCTTTGTAGAAGTATCTGCTTCCTCGTCGTCCAAGAGACCCTCCACCTCTGCGATTGTGCGCCGTTGTGGTGCTGCCCTGGATGCCTGAGCCTTCTGAGCTGCGGCTCCGAGGGATAGTTTGAACGGCTGCGGTGCGGCGGCGGGAGCTTGTTGCTGGTCCATCTCTTCAGCTTGCTTATCGAGGAACGAGTCGGCCATACCGCGTGCACGCTCCATCTCAGCCTTTTCACGACGTTGTTCATCGTGCTCTGCCCTTCTGTCTGCTTCATCTCGTGCCTCCTCATCTGCACGGTCACCAGCTCTCTTGCGAGCCCAGCCGCTGTGATCGCGGTAGTAGGGGTGTGTCTTGCGACTTGCTTCTTTCTCATCATCCCATGCCTTTTCTCGCTCAAGCTGCTCTTGCTTTCGTTGTTCGAATGACTCTGCATCTTGACGTTCTCGCTCTCGCTCTCGATCTATTGCTGCTTGTCTTGATCGTTCTCTGTTGCTCCATTTGCGCTCAGCTTCGAGGTATGCTTTCTCGTCCTCGTCATCCTTCTTGGACTTGTACCGTCGGTACAGTTCTCCATCGCTGGCGTCTGTGTCGTCATCTTCTTGGTGAATTGAAAGGTCTGTGTTTGAAATACCTCCATTCACAAAGGCAACTCGCTGTCCATTCTGTCCCTTAGGTCCTGATGGCGCATTTGCTATGCTGCCTCTTGGGCCAAGAGGAATGTTGTTGGTAGCTGGTGGTGAATCGAGTCGAGAGTGTCGGGCTGGTCCATTCCTTCGTCGCTCCATCTCCTCCATTTCTTCTTCCTTTCTCAATCGCTCCAGATCTCGTTGATTGCTGCGTTCTCGGAAAGCAGCGATTTCCTGTGCCACAACTTCCCTCATCTCAGCTGGAATATCTGCAAGTTCGTCCTCTTGAGCCAACGGGATATTCACAACTTCGACATTCTCGCCAGACTCGGTGTTGCCCATTGTGACATCTTCATTTGTTATGTTGGTTTTGGGGTAGAACAAATCGTGAACAACGTCCTTGAGCGCTGACTTGGCCGCCTCGAGCTTCTCTGACCCGATTGCGCCGTCTTGACTCTCTTCGTAGGACTCCAGGTACTTGAGCGAACTCTCATCGACCATAACTTTGAGCTTCGTCTTGTCGATACCCTCGTACGCATCGTCTTTGGGTGCATCCGCGGCTACTGGTTGTCGCTTGACGGGAACTTCGACTTGTTGCTCGTGGAGAAGTTTGACTGCAGTACTCAGCGACCAAGGGTCCTCAAAAAGAGCGAAACCAAACTTAACGCCTTTATGGTCTTCTGTGACACTAGCTTCAGAATCCCACTTTCGCAGCTTTCCACAAGCACCCAGAAGTCGCAGGATCCCTTCATCGCCGCCCAAGCCATCGGGAATCTCGTTTATGAAGATCGTTCGGAGCTTCTCCTCGTTCGTCGGGGGAACAAGTACCTGTGTTACTTCCCTCGCGCCGCGGTCTCGATCACCCCCTCGGTCCATCCCTAAGCCAGGTCGTCCACCGCCGGGCATAGGCATATCACGACCGCCCGCCGTGGGAGTACCGGGTTTACCCTGCTGCGATGTACCGAGTCGGATCACGGGGGCGTTGAAGTTGATGTTGGGCATGTTGGCAGGCGCTTGGAAGTTGGGTGGAAGGCCGCTTGGACGATTAGCTTGCTGGGCGCTAGACTGCTGGACACCTGGAGGTGCCATTCCCGGAGCAGAAGACATGCCTGGAGGAGGTCCTGGAAACATGTTAGTAGGGTAGTGAGGGTATTGCAGAGCTTGCGCACCTAGACCAGGTGGAGGAGCCATTCCTGGAGGGGCATTGTTTGATCCGGGATATCCCCCATACGCAGGAGGCGCGCCGTAAGGATTGTCTACTCAAGTTAGCTCTGTTGATAGTGATTCAAGGGAAACATACTGCCATAAGGATTATACGCCATAGTGGCGTCGTCGCGTGCACGCGCGGAGAATTGGGGATGAGGATGGTCGCGTAAGACTTTTGAGTAAACTATTCACGTCAAGATAACGATGGAATTGTTTTCAGATGTTGTTTCGCGATTCTTTGCACAGGCGCAAAACGTGTTGAGGCATCCAGGCACGAGGCTGAAATGTTTCAATGTGGGGCCGGTTTTCGGTCCACAATCCCGCCTTCTTTCGCACCTACATTTTTCCGAATATCGCGACTTTTCTGCATCGACTGTTCTGGGACAGCTATTGACGACGGCCATTGGCGGTTTAGCTGTATCGACAAGATGTAAGTCAGTTAGCCTTGTACTTTTGAATTGGATACTGACAGATTTAGGGCCGCTTCATTCAGAATTGGCAGCTCGGTACTGTCGAGAGTAGCTGCACCTTCAACATGCCTCGCCAAGAGGACTTTCACAACCTCGCTCGCCTTCCGAGCAGGTCCCAAGATTCCCACAGATGACGAGGCACCTCCAGCTGTCGCTCCTCTAGTTCGATCGAACCCTCTCGTCGGCAATCTTCCTCCTTCACCACCTCCCGCCGACTCTGTCACCAAATCTTCCACCAAGTCTTCCACCGAATCTAAGCCCAACCATGCCTACGATGCCTCGAAACCCTTCAGTCTGGACATTGCATCCATCATTGCCAACAAATCCAGCGCATACGGCGCTGAAATTGACTCGGACCCAATTGCTCGACCTCAAATCCGCGCTAAGCCCGTCACTGGCCGTACAGTCTTCATCAAAGACCGAGTAACCAAGACCACTGGTCCTACACCAATGGTTGCTCTTCGAGTTCTCAACAGAATCATCCGAGAGGATCAAGTCAAGAACAAATTCCACAGCCAAAAGTTCCACGAGCGAAAGGGTCTTAAGAAGAAGAGACTAAGGAGTCAGCGATGGCGATCACGATTCAAGCATGGTTTCAAGGCAACTGTTAGCAGAGTTATGGAGCTTAAGAAGCAGGGCTGGTAGAGTGTAAAAGCACGGTGTACATTATATGAGAGCATGTAAACTATGATTAAGGAGAATTCATTATCGTGACTACATATATTCGTCGTCATCCCAATCCTTGGTCGGACTTGGCAGAGGGCTGGCCTTAATCTTGGGTCGTGATCTGAAGACTGCCTCCATATCCTCTTGAGCCATGAGCTCATCGGTGATGATGGTCATATCTTCCTCTTCCACCTTGGGAAAGTAACTTCCCTCCTTCTTAGGAGGTGCCTTCGTCTTTCGCAGAGAGCGTCGCCTGTCCAACTGGGCCTTTTGTCTCGCCTTGTCGAAACCAGCCATGCTCTTCCGGGTCCGAGCAATGAGATCAAATTCGTCATCAACAGATGTTTGACTGGGGTCCCCTGCAGACGCAGGTTCCGAAGACGTTGGTGGGGATATATCAATGTCTTCATTATCGGGGTCGAATGCTCCACGAGCCATGGTCAGGCGGGTTCGTTCAGCAAGTGAAAGAGTATGTCGAGGTTTGGGTCGTCGTTTGACGGGAGAAGGAGAAGCCATGTCCATAGATTCGAGAATCTGATCTGCCATTTCTTGGGTAGGAGAAGGTCTAGCCGGCATCAATTCTGGAGATTCTTGTAGTGGCAGAGGTGATGGAGGCGGAGAAGGTTGAGGCGATATATGAGGTGACAGCTCAGGTGAGACATCATACTCAGGTCGTGGAGAAGCCGCAACAGGTTCATCTTCAGGCTCGGGTGAACTAGTCCGTTCGACTGACGAAGCACGAAGAATACGAGCTTCGTCCTCGGATGGCTTGCGCAAGTTTCTGGCGCGCGAAGAGACAGAAGCAAAAGAGTCATCCGTATGAGCCAGCTTAGGGCGCACCGGAAGCCTTCTGGACTTGTCGAGCTTCGACTTGAAAGACTGAATCGGAGTTTCAGCAAACCCATCCTCGTCTTCAAGTTCGCTGATCGCCCCCTCCTCTTCCTCTTGTGGTTCAGGAACTGGAGCATTTATGGCTGGTGTATTATGGGAGGAAGGACGCTGTAAAAAGTCAAGAGCTGAAGACTTTTGGGGTTTTGTGCTCTGCAACTCCTGGCTCAAACTGGACACAAGATCCTCGTACTCGTTGAGGAGCTTCGGTTTGCCGAAAGTCGCTTTCTTAGGGCTGGCACTTCCAAGATGAAGTGCCTCGTGAGCACCAAAGCCAAAATCGATGCCGTTCTCCTTCTCCTTTTGCTTGACCTTGGATGGGGATGGTTTGGGCTGATCGGCGGACAGTCTGTTGCGGAAGGTTTGCCACTTTTGAAGTCGTTCCCTCTGTACACGCACTCGAGTATCGAGCTGTTCAAGTAGACCTGTCGAGTGCTCTTCAAGTTCTCCAAGTCGTCCTTGCTGGACTCTTCTCCACACGCGATCGAATGGCATGCCCAGAAGTCCGTCCTTCTTAATGCTGGCGTCTCCGTAAAGTAGCGTCTCCATCCATCGCTCATTGCCAGACCAGTTGTTTCGAAGTGTCCGCCACATTTCCCGTCTAGCATCTTCAGATATCGTCTTACCTCCCTCGAGAGCATCAATTACTTCTTTTCTCCTGGCAATGCCCTTCTCCTTGACATTCAAAAGGTCGGCAAAATCGCGGAACCTTGAACTCGCGGCTACCTTGCTGTTGAGAATGCGACTGATCGCAACTTTGTGCGCCAAAACCATAGTGTTGAGATCTGTGTTGTCGCTCTTGTATCCCCGGTCCTCGAGCGCAAGTCCAAGCGCAAGTGCTGTATGTTCACCGCTTGTTGCGACCTCTTGGGCAATAACATGTTTGAGAACAGCAGATGAAAATGCTGCGAGAACTTCTTCGAGTCGTTCCCCGCGACATTCGTCTAGCATTGTCTTTCGTACGATAGCATCTCGTCCGAGGACACCATTCTTCTTAGCTTGCTCGAGAGCTCGTAGTAGGGCGGCTCGCAAGTTGACCGATTGCGTTTGGTCAAGAGGAGGGAAGAACGGTTTTAGTTTCTACAAATGTCAGCTTGATTCTCACATTTGGTTTGCTGTCTTACCTTTTTTGTTTCATCGGGATCCCATAGCGCAAAGAGCTGGAAGAGCGCCCATTCAACGCTGTGAACCCTCTTCTTCAGGCCCTGCGCACTAGAACCGCCGCTCGCAAATGTTTGAGCCTTGATACCGGGCCAATCCTCGTGTTGATCGAGGTCCAAAAGATTCAAATTGGTCAAAAAAATCGACAGCGCTGGAGGTCCATGGTGAACATGAGGACTTGGCGCAGTCGCTGGTGCATTTTGAGTAGACTTGTTGGTGAAGCCGGCCACTAAGCGGGCAGACCGCGTGCGAGGCTGAACTGCAGCCATGGTGGCATGTTGAAAGAAAGTGTTTCGAGAGTCAAAGTGCCGTTTATGTAGTTTTTTCGGCAGATATGCTGGTACCACCTGAAAAGGCGGAGTGTAAATAAGGTAAGGCTGATGGTAGAGTAAACAAATCGGAAGACGGCAGAGTTGGTGGAGGTGGAGGTTGGAGGGGCTCAACGGCAACGGAACCCTGTCCTGACGGTTTGTGGGGCCGGCGCTACCCTGCACCGAGCGACGACCTCACCCGTCAAGTTCACTGTGGTACACTCAAGGGATCAAACCTTTTGAAGATGACCGCGAAATGAACAACAGCTTCCATTCTGGGGATCATGACCTGCTTACACCCTGCTCCATGGAGTGGACATTCTGCACCAGCACGTACTTCAGTGAGTCCTAAAGCTCCCTTTTCGCAAACCTCCTGAAAACAGTACCACTTCCCAATCTTGGCTAGGAAGACGAAATCCAGCAGATGGTTGAGATAGTATTGGTTTTCCGGATCAACAAGCGGTGAGATATCCTCCATTACTTGCGCATGACTTTCGACTGGTATCATGATCTGGCAGTTGTGACTCTTCGCCAACTGGGCCATTGGAGTCTCTTGCTCAGATCGCGCCTCTGATAGCGCGATATGATACAGCTCACTCTGCGACTTAGCTTGTTCCACTCGTGAATATGATATTTAAAGAGCTTCAAAAGCCTATTCCTTGAAGGCAGAATAATAAGCCTTAATATTAGTATTCTTATTAAGCTCTATATAATTAGGGTTTTATGCTTCCTCTAGGACTCATTCTAGTTCTTTATTCTTATTTACTAGGATGCTATTCTCTTTTCCTATAATCTCTATTAATATGCTAACTTATATCTCTATTTTATTATACTTATTAACTGCATTAAGGTATTTAGTATCTTTAATATATAGAAATATAAAAGATATAATTATATTATTAGTAATATTAAGAATTTATATTAATACTTTAAAAATAATAAGAAAAAAGAAATAATTAATAAGTTATCTAAAATAATAATAAAAGTAAAGTAATAAATTATATATAAATTAGAAATTAATAAGCTATTAAAAAGCTAAATTAACTATTACTTATTAAAGCTATAATACTACTAATAGCTACTAAGTGTATTTATAGCTAATAAAGTAAAAGCCTTTTTATAAGTTTAATCTTTATATAATTAAAGTAAATTTTTATCTTAAAATTTTTACCTTTAATATTAATATAAATATATAACTTAATAAAAAGCCTTTTTAAGGCTTAATAAGATATAAACTATATTTTATTACTATTTATTAATTAGCTTTTTAAAGCTTATTTATATTATTAATATATATTAGCTATAAGTTAGTTTATTTATAATTATATTACTTTAAATAATAAATAAGCTATAATAAATTTAAAACTTAAACTTAATTACTAATATAAAAAGTATAAATCTTTAAGCTTTAACTTATAAACTAGCTTATATAGATATTTTTATTTTATTTATTAAAAGTAAAAAGTTTTTATTACCTTTAATATAAAGTTTTTATATTTATAATATTAAATAACTTAAGAATTTTATTTTAACTTATATAAAGTATTTCTTATATTATCTTTTTTAATTTATTTTAATAATTACTTTTTTTATTTTATTTTTATTTATATATTATCTTTTAAATAAAAATAAACTAAAGCTATTAATAAATTAATAAAAAAATAAATTAAACTTAGCTTTAATTTAATATATATTTATATACTTTTCTTTTAATATTTCTTTATAGAAAATATAATACTATAGTAACTCTATAATAAGCTACTTAATACTTATAATAATATTAGTATATTATCTTATCTCTAGATAATAGATATCTATAAAAGAAAATATATTAAAAGTTTAGATTTAAAAGAAAAACTCCTAAAATATCACTGCAGAGGCCTGGATGATAGAAATGACAACTCTAGACAGCTTCAATCCTCAGGTCGCCTAAGCTGGTTTAGGAGTTCAGCGGAGTGTCCTCCAGTCTTTGACTGACGGATTTTGACCTCAAGGCAGGCTTGTCCACTCCAGGAGAGACACTTATCTAAAGGCCATGAGCGCCCCCCAAGATGGCTGTTGTGGATTGAGTCTCAGTAGCTCGGAATGGGGGGTTTCTTGTATCGATCTTATTGGGACAGCGTTTAACCAAAGTTTGGATATGAGCATAGCGACCGTAGTTGCAGCGTTTTGTATAGATTATTTCGTAAATTCAAGTTATTATCGTCGTATTTGTGATATCCTTGTAAGAAATACATCTGGGGAGGTGGCTAAGGGTGTCGTAAGCGTATCAAGTGAACCCCCTGGAATGACCATGCCTAACATTCCATTGTCCACGACAGCAATATACCAGTACATAACAGTCCAAATTTCTCGACTTTCAACAGATATGTCCCCCAATATGACTCAAAAACTCAACCATCCTATCAATCCATTTCGCCTCCGTCCCACCCGCCCTGCCAGGAGTTCGCACACTCTCTCTCATCGCGTTTGAAGCAAAGATGCCTAGTAGAATCGACGACCGTAACCTTGACCTGTCTACAACGAACGCCATCATGTTCTCCGTTCTCGCAGATGTTGTCATTCCATGAACCAAAGCTGTATCCATACTTCACAATATCTTCAACACAGAACCATGAGTTCTCATGTCCAGTCTTGAGGAATTCTTTGAAGCGCCTGAAGACTCTGTCGGATTTCAAGTGATCAATCATCATTTCCTCCGTCTCGAGATCAAAGTTTTCGTCTTCCACGACAGGGAAACAATCAGCAAGCAAAATTATGCTATTCGGAGGGCCAGCCATAGGGGTCTCTGGTGGTGTTGCGGCGGCAGTCCTGATCGAAGAGCGGCGTTTTTGGCTTGGTGGCGGTGTGGCAATGTGTTGCTCATACTCGTTGGATTTGTTCTTGAGAGGGGAGCATGGCGTTGAGGGAATCATATCACCTAGATCACCGGCCTCATCGAAGCTTTCGTCTACGGTCATGGGAGATTCTCCAGTGTGTAGGTCTTGCGCTGCGTGAGTGGCCTCGTTCTGTGATTGCAGAAAAGCTTCAAGCTCCCGACATCGCTCTTGGGCCTCTTTGAGTTCGGTCTTGCTCTCGTTCAGGTTCCGGTGCGCGGTTTTATTGTCGCTTCTCAAGAGGTCAATCTCCAAGCTCTTTCGGGCGTTCTCTGACCGTTCTTTGGCTAAAGCCCTCTTATCCTTTCGGAGCTCTTGTCGCAGTCTGCTCGTTTCATAGAGCGCAGAGATGTTTTCCTTCTCAAGCTGTCGCTTGCTGCGTTCGAGGCGTTTGCTTTGTCTTCCTTTGATACCACTCTTTCTCTTGCTCGGGCTTCTGTGTTTGAGTGCTTTTCGCGCCGGAATGACTGGCTTCTGAGGATGCTTCTGGTGACCGAGTTAGCTATGGACTGTGCATGTGTCTTTCATGGATTTACCGGAAGTTTATTGCTTTGGAACTTGGTACTGCGCTTGGGCGTTCCCTTCGACTTCGTCTTCAAGCCCTTCAGATACTTGGTGTTATCGTTGAGTTGCTGCTTCATCTTATTGAACTGTTTGCGGCCTGGAAAGTCATCAAGCCTCTTCTAGAGGCGACTCAGCGTATCCTCCAGGCGAAACTGATCCTTTTCTTCAGATGCATCTTTGCCAAGCTTCTCACCGAGAAACCTCTCGGGGTGACGAGTGTCTGTCGCATTCTGAGCTGACTCGGTGACCCTTCTGAGTTCTTGGATGGCATCTTCAAGCGGTATTCCATTTGTGCGCAAAGAGCTGCGCACTAACTCGAGAACACTTCGTATCTCTGTGTCTAGTTGCTGGTGCATTGTTGTTGTCCTTTGATGTCTCCTATCGCAGGCGATCTTTTGTTGTTTACTTTCTTGAAGCGGCAGACCGATTGCCCAGTGAGAATTCAAGCAGGTCACGTGGCCACCCTCAGAGCAGACAGGAAGTGTTGAGCCTCGACTGACCACCAAGGAACTTGAGGAATTGAACATAGACTTGAACCTGTCGCTCAAAGGAACCGATTGCCTCCTATATTTCTTTGTGAAATGATTTATGTCATTTCCTTCGACTTACACAAGACTAGGACATCCTCATCCGTGGCGTCCTCGGGCAAATGTCACTCAGACTGGTCTCATTATCCACGTTGCCAACCTAAACAATCTCACCCGCAAAGCTTTTAACCATAGCCAAGTCGCCGGTGGAGTGGATGCTCTTGGGTTGGCACGACGTTTTGTTGGGATTGATCTACACCACGATCACAGATTCTACTTCACCATCCGATGTCGAGCATTCTACCTTCACTCATTCCGGGATCTATCAATACCTAGAATCTGCAAACTTCTACATATCCAAGACCTATAAAATACAGGCATTACATCGAGCTATCCAAGTAAAATGACAAACATAAACATCCAACCAAACACAAACTCAAGCCCACCGTCCCATATCGAAAGGCCTTACCCTCAGTTCTTACAGACTCTACAATACCGACGAACCGTTGACTTACACATAACAGCAAAGAGTACACTGATCTCTCAAACTTCGTCGGGATTCCGGTGAGACCTGTGAACCCGGCGCAACCGGCCAGTGGCCCCGTGCGTCTTGAAAGCTTCTGTTCCCACCTGAGCTGCGTTTTGCAGAGTCTGGCCCCATTCTTGCCAGAGCCTAGTGGGGATCCAGTTCCAGTCAGAGATCTCGGTTCTAGTCCTTCGTGAGACTCGAGATGCTGCGGTATAGAACCCAAGCACAGGCGAGTCTTGCTCCTGTCTAATGATGTATGTCCAATCGACCAGATTCAGAACATCGGCCGTGTAATCCAGCCGTTCTCCAGATGCAAAGTCGTTTATTTTCAAAACGTCGCCGCGTTTCGTGACTATTGCGACCTGGTTCGAGTACACCTGCATGAAGTTCCGACACAACTGGTCGTACTCGTCTTCCCTGATCTCGAAGTCTCTGAGGAAGAAGCCATCGACAGAAGGCATTGCAATATTTTCACGGGCTGCCAAAGCGGATATGTTCTGCCTATAACTCATCCACGTTGACCTCGCCAACGTGGAGGCTGAGATGCGGCCATCAATAATATGCGAAGCAGTGCTATTGGGGCAAAATCCTGAAGCGTGCTTCGCCCAGAGGGCCTCCATCAAGCCCAGTTTGGACCATAGTGTGCCGTACCGAGCAATTGCGGCGGTGCTGCTAAAGCCAATAAGGCTCCGAACCTCCTGGTTGACATTTCCGTTGTTGTCTCGCCAGTCGACTTGGATGAGTCGCTTCATACCGGCCCAGAGAGCCGCAAGCAGGTGCATCTTGAGCTGACTGAGTTTTGGCGTAGATTCAAGTGCCGTGGCATGTGCGGCCTTGCCAATGTACGTCGTAATCTGGTTAAGGTCGTGGAAGAACCTCTCACGGTTGGCAGGGATGGCTGTACCAAATGTATAATTGAGCCCGATGAGGCCTTGGAGCTGCAAGCGTTTCCGGGTTCGATCGAGAGCAGAATTAATATTATAATAATCAATGCTATCCTCATCGGCTGTGGCAGAAGGGATTGTGCCAGGAGGCAGAGCAATGTCGTTAGCCATCGCGTCTTCGACATTCAAAATATGGCTAAGAATGTCGAACGTTTCATCAGGCCAGTTTCCTAGATCCGTCCATGCCGCGACAAAACCTTCAATCTGCTCACAGGCAAACTTCATGCGACGAGAGAAATCGACGTGGGGAGACGTAAGGTAATCATGGGGTGAATAGAACCGTATGAACGTGTCATCGATCTCAAACCACGATGCCGCGGATATCTGGGCCTCGCGCTCTCGCTTCGACAGCATAAGTGTGGCTTCAACCTCGTGGCCAGTCTGCCGATCCAAGATACGTCGTCTCCGCACAAGACTCCCTACTATGTGCACATTTCCAGAAATATCAAGTTTGAAGTCGGTCTCAAAGGTCTCGGGAAAGGAAACCAGCATATCTTCATTGCTGGACTGAATGATGTTTAGAATCCCGGGGTGGATCACTTGGACCTGTCTCAAGTTTTTGATGTACGGGTCTCTGCGCCATTCATCAGGCATAAGATCCTCACCACAGAACGTGATAATAGTATTCTTCCGATTTCTGCCATATTCCCTGATCCACTTCCTGATCTTACGCAGTGCTTTCTTCATGTCCGACGAATAAACATGCTCAGGGGCATAGTTGTCTTCAATTGCGGGTAGCTCAAAGAACTGGATGGCGTGAAATCGCTGGAACAATTTCAGGATGAAGGGGTGGATGTGCTCGGACGACATGGTAATCAGCCTCACAGTGGTGTTTGGGTTCTGCTGGTTGTCATTGAAAGTTTTGGTGAAGATGGTCGCAGCGTTCAGTGCCAGGACAAATTCCGCACTGAAATCAGGGTCCACATCCACCATGAACGTTGTGAACGGAAAGCAGAAGTTCTGGGAAGCTTGATTCCAGAACTGGGGGTCTCGAAAGCTCTTGAGAAGAGTGAAGAGTTCGCTGTACGTATAGACGGCCACATCCGATCTGACGGGTTGTCCAGTATGTAAAGCATCCCGTACGATTGCTCCAACTCTGGGCATCAGGTTCTTGTCCATCATTGCCTTTTTGCTTTCCGCGACGACAACAACGAGCTTGGTGTCATATTCAAGTCTCCGCTCAAACAACCCGGACGGGATCTCAAAGATGTTTCCAGCAGCGGCCCCGAACTTGAGGTGGGCGAAGATGCTCTCATCGCTAGGCTCTTCGATGAAATTATCAAGATCGCCAAGGAGATCGTGCAAGGCCCAAAAGTCCATTTTGTTTGCTGGTGTGGGCAGAAGAATGGGGATGAGTACTGATATTGCTGTCTAGTTGGTCCCGGACTTGTTGGGAACATGGCTGGGTATTATACATCTTTTGGTAGCTGGTACCAGTAGAACAAAGAAACTTCGACAACTTGAAGCCCAGATTCAACAAGGCAGAGTCCCAACCATCCGTCAGATCGTGTCTGTTTGCGATATAGTATAGTGTTAACGAGAGATGCTGCAAGTGGCGATGGGACGCCTGCAGAACACTCATTGTTCATAAGTCCATGAGTATGAATCTGAACCTCTTGAACAGTTCAGCGAGCCCATTGCAACAGCGTATCCAGAAAGAAGAGTAACGGATTGGTAGCCATAAGAGCATCAGTAGGTGACTCTTTGTTGAAGTTGGCGCCAATGTGGTGGTAACAGCTTTGGGAATGTTTGCAGTACTGGACTATTGTTAGTTTCTTCCCCTTGTCAATGAACTGATGTGTACTAACTAGTTTCTTTTAGGTCCTGCAATCTCCGTCGCTATCAGTGTCATTCCGTTTGATCATTCTTTGTCTGGATGTTGGGGGGTGGGAGCAGGGGTCACTTGTTGGTTGGGAACAAAGGAATTGGTCTCATGAATGATCACTCCCTGTTGAATCATGACAATGATTTCGTACCATCAAAGAAAACTGGCTTGTGTATCTTCTAGAATAGCCATTTTGAGACTATTGTCAAAAAGTATGTTAGGCATCGGCCGACATTATTGCAATCCGCACGAGAATTCCCGTTGCTCTTCTGACGTAGGCGGGAGACTTTTAGATGGCAGTCACCAAAATTCAGTATTGATGCCATAAACTTGTCTCTGCCTTGGAGCTTGAATGTCCAACTGTATGTATGGGGTTCTTGAGGGCTGCGTTATGCCATAACCCTTCGTACCCAATTATTACAATGACAACCTAAGGTAGTGCGATGCATGTCGGTCGCTGAAGGATCCAGACTTCCTTATCTACCTTAGGTCATTGAGTAGCACTTGCCTCGTCGCGAGAGTCGCAGTCTTTGCTCTGACTTCCATTGGCTCATTGGAGCTTGATGCACCTCATGTAAGTAAATTCAAGTATGACTGAGTCTGTGTGATGGGTTTAGGTATGTAATAATGGTTCTGGATAAACTCAGTCATATCAGGATGGGAACAGGATATCGGTTGGTGGTCCATCGCCCATCCAATGCCAGGTTCTAAGATATGAGATATCAGCACTTAAGAATCTAGGTACTGAGTAGCGAAGCGTTAGACTCATAGATATACTAATAGCATTACAGTAATGTAAGAGCTAGATAGAAAGTTCTTTTTTATTCTTTTTAATATTTTAAAATTCTTAAAAAGTAATTTTAATTATAAAATATATTTATAATTTTTTAATATTTAATATTATTATTAATTATATAGTAGTATATTTTATATTATAATATATTAAAAATAAATATAATATTATTATATTTATTATAAACTTAAGCTTTACTTAAGCCTTTATAAAGTTATATAATATTAAAACTTAAATTAAATTTAAGCTAAACTTAAAGTATTTAAAAAAAAATCTTTTAAAAAACTTTTCTTTTCTTTTTTAAGTTTAATAATATATTTATATTAATATCTTTTAATTATAATTAAAAAGCTAGTTTATAATAGTATTTTATATATAAAGCTTTATTAATTATACTTTATATATAAAATATAATAAAATAATATTTATTTTTAATATATTATATTGTAAAATATTATAAACTATAAGTATATAAAAATAAAATATATATTTATATAAAGTATATATTATATAACATATATATAGGTATAAAGTATATTATTATATATAATATATATTATAAAAGAGAATTATAAATATGAAAAAATATTTTTATATTATATTTATATTATATAATTAATTATAACTTTATTAATATAATTGTATTAACTTTAAATTAAATTAATAATTATAATTATTAATAATATTATAATTATATTATTATAATATATATTATTAAAAAAAGTTTATAATTTTTTAATTTTAATAAGTTTTATTTAATAAAAAACTTAATATAATTAAAATAAAAAATATAATTAATTAAACTATTAGTAGTAATAACTATTATAAATTATATAATAAAATAATAAAGATTTTAAAAGTTTAAAAGTATATAAAAAAGATTATAATAAAACTTAAATTTATAATTTATAATTATTACTATTACTTATAATAATTATATAAAGTAAAAATATAATATATAAATTATTATATTAAAAGTTTTATTATAATTTTAATTAAAAAAACTAATTTATAAATATAATTATTAATACTTTATAATATATTATAGTATATAATAAAAATAATAAAATACTATTATTACAAATAAGCTTTTTAAAAAAGATTTTTAAGTTTCTTTTTTAATTTTAATATATATTATAAAATAGAAATATAAAAATAATTTATATTTCTACTTTATAAAATATATTAAATATAAATATATATTATACTTTTATACTTTTATTTTATATTATATATATAATATAAAAATATAATATATATTTATATTTAATATATTTTATAAAGTAGAAATATAAAATTAAAATATATTTCTTTAAATATTATATTTTATACTTTTTAAGGGCATTGTTTCTTAGCTCTATTAAGTCTTGTATTACTAGCCTTGGCGTTTCTCAGAATGCCTGCTTTAACAAATTCCAGAGCCTGGACGAAAACGTCCGGGAAAATTATGTAAGAGTCAGAGCGAGAAATGGATTGGCTGGTTTAGACATCTCATTGTGATTCTGTGTAGCATTAGGTGCCTAGGTAATTGATTCTTGTTCCCCGCCTCATTTCGTTAGCTTAACTGACTCGTGTAATCCTTCAATTGTAGCATGGAGGGATAAATAGCCTAACGGTGATGTCTCACGGACCGGAAGACTCTAAATCTCATACTGTGAATACGTATCAGCCGTGGCCCTTTTGTGGCTCGCGGATGAGCCTCAGGTACAGTTCTTTTCTTGTTAATCTAGGTAGTCTAAGCCATGGGCCAAATGGCGGTCCACAATGTCGTTACATGAGTTTTATCATCCGAGCTCAGAGGATCATGTAGTTTGGAGGCAATGCATCAATTTGTACGTCGGTTTCAAGATTCCGTTGGGTGCTTGATTATACTTCTATATGTTTGATGTCTGACATTATCCATCATGAGATACATCAACCTCCACTGTAGGTATCCAGCCTAGGCAGCCTACCCATAATCGGAAATCGTGTTGGAGGCCCATTCGGTCCCGCTCTCCCTCCAAATCAGTCCCAGAAACCTGGGGCCGCCTTCGTTATCTTACCCACTAAGTACGCTACGCTACGTACGCTGTTTGGTCGTCTGTCTGTGCGTGTAGTGCCCGCCTTTGGATTCCCACCCAATTCCAACATCACCATCACCACCGTCGTCACTCAATTTCTTCTACTTGAATAAAAACAAACAAGCAAGCTACAGCCAGAATCGTTTTCTCCACCTCAAGACCCTCGTCGGACTTGACGTTGGTCTCGGTGGATTGCTCTTGAAACCTCGGAACTCGCTGCTACAGCTCATATTCATGATCTCCAGTCTTTGAGTCCCTCCATGCGCCTAAAACCTCCCACCTCGTCGCCATGGATCTCGCCTCCGCCGCTGGCGACCACCCGAATGACCTCATTTCCTCCCTCGACTCTCCTCTTCCCGTCCCAAACACTTGCTCTGCCTCGGGCATGCCCCAGCAGTCCGTGAACCCATCTCAGCCAGCCTCTCACGCCAATTCTCCCGACCGCAAACCCAAAAAGTCGTCACTGACCTGCGTCACCTGCCGCGCGCGAAAAGTGCGATGCAATGGTGCGCGCGACATTTGCTCCAACTGCGAGCGACTTGGCTTTCCCTGCTCCTACGATGACGGCGACGCCGGTGCCTTGTCTGGCGCTCTGCCGCGTCGTCGAGTTCGACAAGCTTGCATCAGCTGTCATAGTCGAAAAGCCCGATGTTCCGGACACATGCCGTCATGCGATCGCTGTCGCTCCCAAGGCATTGAATGCGTTTACCGACCAAGCAAAAGGGCGCGCATTACAATGAGGGGCGAAGGCCGAAGCCCGCAGAGTCAAGATGGTGATCGAGAAGACGGTCACAACGATAGCGACCCTGGGTTGACCGACCCGGCTAGTACCGCTACGCCTCAAGGGTTCGCACCTGAAGTGTAAGTCAATTTTGTAGTTAAACCTCCACTGGCTAACAACAGCTGTAGCCCCTTTCCAGATGAGTCCTTCGATGCTCTAATAGGCCGGACTTTTAACAAGTTCTTCAACCATGTCCATCATATTCCCATGTTCTCTTTTCTTCATCGAGCCTCCCTTGAAGGACGATACAACACAGGCAAAGTTGAAAAGGCACTTCTGCTGGCCCTGATTGGCATTACTTCGTACCTCACGGATATGGGACCGGGCATGAAGGAATATGGTGAAAGATGTATCGACGATGCTGAGGCTCTCATTTTTGCCGATTACACTCGGCCTTCAACCATCAAAGTACAGGCGCTTGTCCTGATTATCAAGCATCGTATCCTGTCCAAGAAATCCCCAAGCGCTTTCATGCTGCTGAGTATCGCTTCCCGATACGCCGCAGCCTTGCGTCTGAATCACGAATCTCCAAATCTTTGTTTCCTCGCCCAAGAGTCTCGCCGTCGACTCATGTGGGCACTCTATTGCATTGATTCGGGTGTCTCGGGCGGCTATCGTGACTACTCTCTCTGGAGTGCTGATAAGATCCATGTAGGATTGCCATGCAATGAGCGCAACTTTGAATTTGATCTTCCACAACCGACCGAGAGACTCATTCGAAACCCCCAGGCCGAAGACGTCGGAAGTCTAGCTCTCCACATTCGCATACAGCACATGCGACGACGAATTATGGAATTCTCTCGACGCGTTATGTTGTCTCGAAACACCAAGCCCGACGAACTTCAAGCCGGTATCTGGGGACTGCAAAAAGACCTCAGTGATTTCGCTACCCATTTACCAGCATCTTTTCAATTTTCAGAGAGCTCACTGCGACTCCGAGCCTACTCTCCTCGAATATGTACATTCATCATGATTCATGTTTGGTGGCACCAATGCCAAATCGACCTCTACCGTCTTGCCCTGGGTGGTTTACGGGAAGCTCTTCCTCGTGTTATCCTTGCATCTCTCGACGATGCTTTTGTCGATCATTGCCAACGACAATGTGTCGAACATGCCATGTCAATGGCCAATATCTTCTCATCTATGCACAAACTCAACTCGAAACCTGTAACCGATTTGGATATGGCTATCTGCGCATACCAATGTGCCCGCGTGTTAACATACGCGTATCATACTAATGCTTTGAAATATGACCTCAACTTGGAAGCCGTCATGGAACGGGCAAAGATTTGCCTGTCAACTATTAAGTCCTGCTGTGCGGGGAAGACGGCTGAAGGCATTCAAGCAGATTTGGAAAGGCTAATAACGCATGGAATCGCCATCCGCGGGCCCTCCGCGACGCCAGATCAGCACGGTCGACTCCCTCTTGATAATGGCTATTCGCAACAACCCTTACGACATGGTTTCGCGAATGATCATAACATGAGTGATCCCAACCAGTTCAGCTCGATAAACTCTGTTTCGATAACCGCCATGACCGACTCAACGTTTCCTCCTTCACTCGTCGCCGATCCATGGGTCCCCGAAAGTCAAGTGTCGCCAGACTTGCCACACCCAAGCACCGAAGCTCCAGCCCCTACAAAACCAACCGTAAGCGTTCCCGAGATAGTACCACGTCAAGATTTTGGAATTTCAGAGATCAACAACGCCTACGATGGAGGTACAGATGGGTTAGGCACAGATAGCGGGTTGGAGTACGGGATGGGACTTGATCAGAATCTTTGGATGCCAAACAACGACTGGCTAAGCATGGATGCTCTCAACGGAGGAGTTGGAGCTTGAAAAGGATTGGATCAGGCTAGAAGACTTGAATCCCGCTCGAGGAGTTTCAAGAGTTCTTCAGAGCCATCTACACCATATTTAGTGTCGGATCTCGCTGTGGGTCGATGACATCCCGAAGCCCCGATTCTCAACCCGATGATCCGACAAACTCTCCGAAAGCAGGAGTACTTCCACAGAGGCGATGGAATCGAGATATGCCGACGAATCCTAATTCTCAAGCTCTATAACCGTCGCCTCACACCCTGCAGACGAAACAGAAACGCCCACCACGGGCTAGAAAATCAATATCGGCCGAGCCACCCCCTATCACTCTTCAAAAAGCAGAACTTTGAGTGTTAAGAGCCTCGGGCACGCTTCTGGGCATCTATCCAGTAGTACTTGATAAAAGCTCAATTGTACAAGGGTTGGAGCCTAGCTTTACTACCTCGACGGGTTATTCGCACCTGAAGGTCATGTTCAGCATCGGATCTTGACTTTCAAAGAACGAGGACAATAACGAGTCAAGAACATATTATGCACAACCAAATCACAATGACTCTCATCTACGTTCAAGCAAGAGTTGGAATTTTGGAAAAAGAAAAGCACGGATACTTTAGGGATATAATACCCTTCACGAAGTAATGCGCAGATGTTCTAGATAGTGTATTATTTTCATGTACATACAGTAGTCTGAAAGACATGAGAAACGAAAGAAACCATCAAAGTCAAACACTACCTATCCGTTCAACGCCGTTGCGATCCTTTGGTCTACTGCCAGTGATGACCCTGACTTCCAGCAACCGCTTTTCTGTTCCTACATATCAAATCATCCCGCTTGTGCGCCAATACAGAGAAGTAGAAATAACAGCGAAACAAAGAAACAAGATATCCCGAATAAACAGTAATCCCACATCCATGTTCGTGGATGGTCGCTGATTATTTCATGGGCAAGCATTGTCATTACCAGTTCAGAACAGGGTCCTAGATCTTGACACGGAGGAGGTAACGCAGCTTGACTTGCGCAACATCGTAACAGATGTACTCGTTATAGTACAGGCCGGCACCGGAAACGTTGGTATCACCAGGCTTGACATTGGGATCGGGCTGAAATAATGTTAGCACTTGCATACAAGGTCGAGCAATTGTTGGAGGAACTGAAAACTTACCATCTTGATGCCCTTGAGACTTTCGTGAACAACACCGGCATCGATCCACTTGCTGGGGCCAGTTCTACCTTGGCCCCAGGTACTGTGCATGCCTTTCTTCTTTGCGTCAGTGCCGGCATTATAACTGGAATCAACGAGCTTCTGAATAGGATCACCCAGCTCAGCTTCACAAAGCAGAAGCAAAGCCTCGCCACCAGTGTTGTAAGAGCAACAGTATCCGGCCGACTTGGAGGACATATCGGCGAGATAAATACCCTTGCCGAACATGTAACCTGACACAGGGGCTTCAGGAGGGGCAATACGGAGACCCTGACTAAGGATGCCACCGTAGTTTGTCGCTCGCGAGCCGTGCCACAGAAGACGACGATCGGAAGAGATCTTGGAGTACTCGGAGTCATCAAAACGCTTGAACTCGCCTTGTCGCTGGACACGGAAGATATCCTTGACGGTGTAGCTCATGTTATGGGTAGAACCGCGAGACTCGTTGAGATAGTTCTTGAGATGGCTGAACTCGTTGCTCTTGTGGTCAAGAGGAGTCATCTCCTCAAGACCGAGACCCTGGAATTGGTGATCGAGAGGATGAATAGTGTCTCTCGTCTTGGGATTAATCTTCATGAGCTCAGCGGTTTCCTTCATGTCCGACAAACTATCGAGAAGTTCTATTTCGCGCTTGAGTAGGGTATTGTCACGGATGATAGGTGGCCGGTTGCGACCAAAGGCGTGGGGAATGAACGAATAGTAGGTGTTGGAAAGGTGCTCAGTAGCAGCAGACATGGACATGTTCCATTTTGACGCGGCAAGAGTTGGGTCGTCAATCAAAGCAGCGAGATCCTTGAGCTGCTGGAAACCGCGAGTAATAGTTGTCTTACTCAACTTGCCCAGTGGCAGCTTGTTGGCGTCGTAGTTAAGAGATGTCATGGTCTGCTGGAAGTATTGCTGGTTGAAAATGAGCTCCATCAGTTCCTTGACGGGCTTCTCGAGTGTACACTCAGGAGGAGATGCATTATCGTCCTCATCATCTGCCTCCTTCTTGACAGCCTTCTTATCGTCCTCGTCGTCGTCATCATCAGAATCGGGGTTGTAGCTACGCTCGACGAACGCATACTTGCCAGGCTTGGGGTTGTCGGTACGGTTGTCCCAGGCGAGGCCCGACTTGTCCTTGAACTTCTTCTGGAACTGCTTGATAGCGTCATCAACGGTTCCGTTTCCAAGGATGGCCTTCTGACCCATCTCTCCAACACGACCCCATCGAGTCCAAGTCTTGAAGTCAGAAGACTTGGGATTCTTCAGCACCTGAATGCGATAGAACTTGTTATTGTTTGCTGAGGAATTGGTTTGGTTCAATGAAGCATCATAGATGAGACCAGAGTCGGGATCAACATAAACTTGGTAGGTGGGGAGAGTGCAGTGCTCGTCGAGAGGAATTGCGACATCCTTCTTCTTGATGAACTGGCCCTCGGCAACGACCTTTTCTTCCTCCAAATTCTCCTCGGGTTCGTCCTTGACAGCAGCTTCGCCCTTAGCACCCTTCTTTGCAGCAGCCTTAGGCTTGGCTTTGGTCTTGGGAGCCTCCTCCTCCTCCTCCTCAGACTCATCCTCAACAGGGGCCTTGCCTTTGGTGCTCTTCTTGACCGCCGTGGGCTTAGCCTTCGTTTTAGGCGCGACGCTGGTGCTCCTTGCGCGCTTGGACTTTGGTTGGCTTTCCTCCTCTTCATCCTCATCGTCAGCGGCGGGAGGGGATCGCTTCTTTGACTTGCCATTGGTGGTCGCTTTAGCGGTGCCATTGGTCTTGGAAGCAGAGTCCCAGGTATAGTCGTCAGCGCTCAGCTTGTTACCCTTGGAGTCGATATCAATGAGCCACGAAGGGTCCACGACAGGAAGGCCCTTATCCTTGGCCGCTGTCACTTTGTTACTTTGGGAGTTAAAGTCATCTTGAGTAGAAACAACATGGGTGGTGGCCTTTGTGACGCTTCTGGTGAATGATCCACCATGCTTGCGGATGAGATCCTCGAGAGAGGAATGACTGTGGCCAATGTCGTCAAACTTGCCGCTGACTGCGATCGCACAGCCGTCCAGAGGTGGATCAGCTGGAGGGTTCGCGGCAGCTCTTCTCCTAGGAGGCATTTTGGCGTATGTGAGATTGAGTGTTGTGTTAGAGTTGGGGAAAAGTGTTAAAGTTTAAAGAGGAATTGCCTCAACTTAATACAAAGTTAGCAAAGCTCGTAATAGCCCTAATCATCCGTCGCGTGGAGAAAAGAGCTTGGTTCAGGGGCGTCATACCCAACAACTTTGAGCTGGACCGAATGCAGCAATCGCCGAATCTCAGGGCGAGCGATCCTTGTCCAATGGTGCGAGGTGCAAATTACGAGATGGAAACAAGTGGAAGATGATAATGGTGAGAGAAGAGGAGAGAGTGAGGTGAGTTGAAGAGAAACGGAATTGAAAGGTCCAGAGATGAGGTCGGCGCCTTCCCATTTTAAAGGTTCCTGTAAGCTTAAGCTCATATGAGGTGACGTCCAGCTGAATGGGAAGGTAGCACGGGCATCTAGGCTGAAACCCCCCACTTGGAGCGATCCTTTTGACAGCTGGGGCAGGGTGACAAAAAGGCCCAGTTGATGAGCTCTAGCCATTAAAGCATAAGAGAGACTGTTTTAATTAAGTTTTAAGCCGAATTGAAAGGTAACACGTTATAATAATATGTTGAATCACTCATATCTTGCCCAAATACATTATTTTGACTCATAGAGGTAGAGAAACAAGTCTTGAAAGCTCAATGCTCACTGAGCTGACCTGCTCGCTCATTCTGTCACCCTGAAATAACCGAGAAGACGCGCTCCAGGCACCAACGCGCCAAAAGACCAAAATTCTAGGCGCGACCCCGCCACGACATCATGTGACATTAATTAAACTGGTCGAAGTTTGAATGGTTGCCTGGAATAACTGGATCATGCCTGGAAGTTCAGGGGAGGGCATGCCATTTGATGGCTGGGAACTCGTCAAAGATACAGAAGAACCACAAGCGATAACTGGATCATGGGTTCCTGCCTACAGACTACCAAGAGTTGGCAAGAAATCTATTCTAAATGACGAGAAGATGTTTAGGTAAATTTAGGATAATTTAGGACAGTTTAGGACAGGCAGTTTAGGATAATTTAGTATAGACTTAGAAGACCTTAGATTAGGTCCTGAATAATAAACAACATGTAATCCGCCTGATACCTGTCAACTATTCCCCATCATCGTCGTCATCGTCGTCGGAAACATCTATATCATACATCGTTAGCAAAACCCTACGCTTATAGATCAAGCGCATATAGGTCCCAAATACCGTCGTCATCCTCATCCTCATCCGCACTGCTATCTTCACTCGGCCACTGCACATTGATCTTGGGCATCATTTCGCCGACAAAATACCTCCAATCCGCCCCGGTGTACTGCTTCACGCTCTCTTTCTGGCCTTCAAAGGTGACAAATGAGCGGGTCGGTCGTGAAGCCCACTGCTGCTGAGGAAAACTGATCTTGATGTGACGCAAGTCGAGGTTGGGGATGTCTTTCAGCTTCTCTAGAAACTTATTCCAGAAGCTTATTTTTGGCGGAGTCCCTGAGTGGCCATCCGGCAGGCGTCGGCGGAGGGTGACCTTGTGTAGTTCTAGTCTCTTGAGTGTAGGCGCAAACTTTCGGGCAACGGCAAGCAGGTGCTGAGGTTCCACATTCATCATTCCAAAATTGAGCTCTTCCAACTGGTGGTATTCAGGCGAAGGCTCAAGGGGCGCAAGAGGTGATCCAGGCGCAGATGACGACGGCACAGGCGCTGGAGGCGCAGACGATGTTGCATTCTGGCGACCTAGCCACCCAAGAAGCATACCGGGACCAGTAACACTACTATGTGTCTCGTTGATGCGCAGGTGCTTGACGTTCTTCAATTTCAGAAGAAACCGGCGAAGCATCATATCTGCAGTCGATGAATGGCCAGCGGCATCGTCGCTAGAGAAGTCGCTGCCGCCGAGCAAATCGATGTCGATGTGTAGCTTCTCAAGGTTCTCCAAAACAGGTGTGACCGAGGCCTCCATATACGAAGGGATATTGAAGGCACAATCTCGCAGATGATTCCTAGAATGTGACATGTGCTCAATGCCCTTTGGCTTCGCACCTGCCTGGCCGAGGGCGAAAAGTACGGATGTGAAGATCGTGCTTCCGTAGGCCGTCGACGTATCAGGTCCCCAGGCCATGCCGCTGTTCTGGCCAGGACGAGACCCTGTTTCCCTCAAAGCTGTAGTCGATCCGTAGCTTGTCCACTGTTTACCTGGGCCATCGCGAGTGCGGCGGACCGAGTTGAAGTCGCGAATGACTACGTCTTCAAGATTCTCCAGGTTTTTGAAGGCCTCGACAAGCATATCCCGGTGATACCCCGTACTCAGTAGAGAAAACTGACCATTGTACAACTCCATCTGCCTCGCTGTCCTGGCATTGTGACCGTGGACCTGCAAGGCGTGCGCAAACCTATCAAGCCCGAAATGCACTTTGCGAAGATGGGGACTGAGCCGACTCTTTGAGATGTCAATCAGGGCCTGTAGGCTGGTCTCTGAGATCATAAACTGCTTGCGGGTGAAGAACTCATTGGTAAATGTGGTGTACAAAGCCTGCTCGATTGAGCGACATGTCAGACGGACGTTTCCTAGCTCGGGAGTGGTGAGGAAGTAAGTAATTCGTAGAAGAACCTCGAGAGGGATCCTTTGGAATGGAGAAGTTGCTGTTGCGGCCGTCAAGGGGGTACTGATATCGGCCATGGCGGTGTCTGAGTCGGCTGTCATGTTGCAAAACTTTGCAAAGTTCAGTAAAGCTTTTACAAATTTATAGAAACTTAGGATGAGTTTTGTAAAGTTTAGAAGAGGAAGAGATCGAAGAGAGAGTTGGCCGTGTGAAAAACAAGAGTAGGTTTATTGCGTGGGTGGGAAAGTTGTAGTAAGTTGATCACAGTGGTAGATCAGAACAGGCAGCGAACAGGCAGTCGCTCCACTAAATGCACATCTAGAGGAGTTGTCAGTGAGAAATTCATGCCAGTGGCACGCATGCATTGTTCGCTGTACTTACGTGACTCAGCGTTCAACTTGCGCAACTCATGCATTTAAATCGTCTCTCTTTCTGTGTGTATTCTAAGATGAGATGATTTGAGGTGAGAACATGGGATTGATCAAAATGACGTTAAGGTTCGGGTGAGGGGACCTTGGACGCTACAGGTCAATTGATCCACCGAATCATGGCCCTTGCCCCTTTCTCACGCCCATCCATTCATCCAATGCCATCAACTTCAGGGTATTTTAGTCTGACATTTCACTTCAACACTGATCCACGACTTAATGAGAATGAAGGGGAAGAAATCCAATAATGATAATAACAATTCATGTAAAAAAAAAACTGGCTTTCTACCAGTATCAACACCATACATGCTCACACATGGTATCTCATGAAACGTAACAAAAAAACCTGCGTCAATGCATTTCTCCAAAAACGTCTAATCCTTAAAATGCATCAAAAATAAAACATCGTCTCGCCCTCTATAACGCATCCATATAAATCTTATAGACGCCCAAGCGCCAAACATAAAAACACGGGGGGTATAATATTCAGCACCAGCAAGCGACTCAGCGACCACCCATAAACTCATTCTGTCGCAGGAAGCTCGTCGCCAGCTCGTCGCCTCCATGCTCAGCCGCTTCCATCCAGTGAACCGCGACGCACATCAGTCCTGGGTCACTTCTCACATCGCTCTCCTTGCCTTCGCCTCCGCTTGAAAACCCGGTGCGGCCTCCTCCGTTGCCGAGACGTCCATATTTGTCCATGACCGTCTGCTTAAACACCTCGCGAGGCTTTGAAAGAGGGAGCGTTGTCCGCTCAACGTATTCCGGGTTCGAAAGGTAGAACAACGCAAGCTCGCGTTGTGCTGTTGGAAATCCTTCCTTGGCCGTGATTGTCCACATCTTGCCCGCGTCATCCAATTTGTATGTTGTGGATGGCGGTGGTGGTGTGCCTGTTGTAGACTGTGGCACGTCTGGTATCGTGTTGTCGTTTGGCTTGCGCACATGTGTGTGTGCTGCAACTACTTCATCTGCCATCTCAACCATTGTTCGACAGACTTCTGACTTGAGCTTGAGAGCTGCCAGTGCAGTATTCCAGAATGCTTTGCCTCGTTCCTGTTTGTCCAACACCGAAGGTGGGACGAAAGATGCGATGAACTGCAAATCACGGAACAGTGTCTTTGGTCGAATTGACGCTTCTCGGAAGAGAGCTTGCAGCTCTCTGGTGATGATGTCGGTATTGACATTTCCTCCTGACATAATTGACCTTGTCTCAGAATTGGCCTGTCGAGGACCAAAGAAGGGCGTCTGAAGTTGAGATTGTTGTGCCTGTGATCGGCGTTCTCTGACATTGTCGATTGTCCCTTCCAGTGGTGTAGGACGGGCGTTAGTGTTGTGCTCCGTCACCACGCTTGACCCAGCATCAGATCGATTCCATCGTGGCCTCTTCTGTCCACTTGATTGCAGCGCAGCTACAATAAGGTTCTCAAGTTCATGCAGAGCATTTAGCTTCGCGTAAGGGTTGGGATGTACGCAGAACATGTTCAGCAGTCGCTGGTATGCCTTCTTGAAAGGGAACTCTGTCTTGTCTTTGTCCTCCTTCGCCACCGACAGGCGTGGTGTGGAGTTACTGGTGCTTGATTCCTCAGTAGAGCCCAGAGGGAGAGATTCCGAGGTTTCTGACGCCCGGTCATCACCAGCGCCTCGTAGATTGCCGAAGCTCTTCTTCTTCTCAATAACTCGTGGTCGTCCCGAACTTCGCTTCTCCTTGATCTCGGATCGACGTCGAGCTCGACGATCCAAAGCATCTTTACGATCAATGCACTGCTGTCCCAACTGGTCAAACCAGCCATCTGTCTCAGAACCTCGCGAGAAAACTTGGTTGCCGAGGTCAGAAAGCAAAAGGCTGGTGAGGGATTGTCTCAGTTCGTTGAGGAAGCGCGTCTTCTCATCATCAACTTTCTGCTGCTGGAAAACTGTCTCTTGAGATGACGCTGAAGTGCCAGGGCGTCCTGTAGAGAAGCTTGAAGTCGATGGAGCAGTGCCGTGATGAGCTGGATGAGAAAATGTGGTCGAGAGGTTGGTCAAACTTGTAGTAGGAGAGTACCCCCGAGAAGCTCCTGAACTGGGAGACATGATCGGCTGGAACGGTGACCAGAAGGTGCTTGCTGAATCATTTGTATGCGCAGGCGAAGCACGGTCAAAGTACTCTTGCCCATCAAGAATATCCGAAAGCGCCGAGCTTGCCCGAGGCATGCTCTGCCGTACTGAGTCAAGTGACTGCTGGCTGGGGCTGTGAATTGACAACGACCTGAGGTCTCGCGCAAGGGAGTTGGGTCTGCTGGATGTCGGACTGAACTTGCGATCTTGTTCGCTGATGATGCTTCCAGAGTCATCTCCATTCCAGGACATTTCCTTTTCTCTGGCCCTTGCGCGGTCGTATCCAAGCTTGTCGCGCTTGTACAACTCACTGGACCACAAGACAGGCGCCTCTCGAATAGTCTCACCGACCAGTCTTGATATACACTTGTCAACCTCGTAGCAGAAGCGGTGAATTCGTTCTTCACCCCTACAGAAGTTCTCAATGCCACGGTTCTGAAGCCAAGCTGCGGTCGCCTCGGCAGGATCATCGCTCAGTTTGTTTGGTCCTCCTTGTTCCTCCGACGCAGCAAGAAGATCCATGATCTGAGACTCGGTGCGATACAGGTAGGATGCACTTGGACCTCTAGCCATGTGGGCACGAGATCGTTGGAAAGAGTTCCAGCGACGAGGCATACCCATTGTCTTAAGAGCTTGGCAAATATCGCGACTGTGGGCGTACTCTTTTGAGTTGCGCACATCTGTTACGTACCACATCTTGTCACGCACAGCTCGCACCCGCTTCATCATGCGGTCGATGATGCCTTCGTGGCGTTCTTGACTCTGCTTGAGCCAGACGAGCCAAGCATCATACTCTTCAATGGCAGAAGCAGATCGGCGGATAGAGTCTCTGGGGCCACGAGAGAAGATGTTGATGAGGACTGCGAAACCATTCTCTCGAAGCGAAGGAGATGCGAGGGCATTGAGCTGGTTGAGTGTCTTCCAATACTGGTGAGATGAGACAAAGTCGGCAAGAGCCTTGGATTGCGACGAGGCCGCCTTGAGCATTGTAATGAGAACGGCTTCTGGCTTGTCGTCCTTAGTCTCAACCTCAGGGATAGAGGCCTCTCGCTTATCGTTGGTGTCTTTGCCAAGCTGTTTCCTGTATGGGTTGCGACTGGCCATAGACCGCTCCGTGGTGATAATTCTGGTCTTTGACCTGTATCGCTTCAGACCAGAAGCACGGTTACTCAACTGTGTCCTGTTTTCAGGCTCGAGGCTTCGAGGGATCTCATAGTCCTCGACAAGCTTGAGGATAGAGTCTCGAAGTTGATGGTAGTCCTTGCCGAGTTCGGGTCCATCTGGAGCATCTTCCTCATCCGTGTTAGTGCTAGATGAGTTTCCATCGTCATCCAGTTCATCATCAGGGTCGAATGTCATGTTTGTAGAAAGACTCTTTCCATCAGCGGAGATGAAGAGTACAAGCCATCGCTCAGCGCAAGGGTGGCATGATCCACGGACAGTGTCAGAACCAAGATTCTGCGTCATCTCGTGGAGTGCCAGACGCAGCCGGTACCCGTCATCCTCATACTTGTTCAGACGTCTCTGTAGCTCCGAGTCCATTGCTGGTGGAGAGTATCGCTGAGGTGTCACTGACGTCTGTTCATCTAGATACCCATCTCTTGTGGTAGTGTCACTAAATACCGAAGAAGCGCTGGTGCTGATGATAGAAGCAGTCTCAAAGTTGTTCCTTGGGTTTGACATGGAGATGGGCTGCGAGATAGCAGACATGCCGGAAATGGAGGCCGGTCCCGATCTAAAGCTTCCTGAAGCCGAATGGGGTCTTCTTTCGGGGAATATGGCATTCACCAAAGTCGCGATATCAGCAGGGCTAATTACCAGGTAAGGATGGACCTCCTTGGTTTCTCGCAAGGACGTGATGGACCTTGCTGGGAGGAGTTTGGCAGCCGGAACCTTGGATCGTGATCCTTGGAAACGAGCGAGAATACTTTCCACATGGCCCTTGATTTTGGGTGGGATGTCCACAGGAACACATGTTGCCGAAGGCTTACCGCTCCACATGCTGGACACATACTCATGAGCCTTCATGGCTACCTTTTTAAGGATCTTCTCGCGCGCATAAGGCGTGATGTGGTACTCGGCCAGCATTCCGTACGATTCCGGATGGATAATGACGCCCAAGAGGAAAACGAAGAAGAGGCATCTCCAAACTAACCAACGGGAGGTGTTTTCGACATACTTGTTTTCGAGCTTTCTCAAAATGGCATTTCCAAGTTCCAAAAGTCCTTCAGGGATTCCAGTAGCATCTTCATCGTCAACGAGCTCAAAAAGTTGGTTTACTGCGCGCTCGTAGAACTCCTTGGCTGCAACTTCATCTGAATGGTTCCAGTCGGACAAGTTGAATCGTGTCCCATGCTGGTCTTCTGCTCGGTCGAGCAAGAAGGCTCCATCCTCGAGGATCTTCATCAGATACCATTCCATATTGGATTTGCCAGACCAGTCACGCATTGCCGTCCAAATATTGAGAACTGAAATCAAGAAATGCTCGCCAGTGGATTTAGGCTCAGAGATCAGTCGTGCCAAAGCAGTAGCCCAGATTTCTGTACGTCGTTGATCCTCGGAGCTGTCAGGTCCGGCAGAGTTGGCAAAACAGGTGTGGATGAGGATGGACAAAGGGTCGTGTCGTTGGAAAGACAGCAATCGTTCTATATCCACAGCAGTGCTGTTTCGTCCGGACGCGCTTGCGTGAGCTCTACCTCCGGAACGGCCATGGAAAGGAAGGACAGACTCCACGGGCTCCAAACCTTTATGATAAGACAAGAATGAGTTCAACTCGGAACTTGACAGGGAACATATACGAGTAGCCAAATAATCCGGGTTTGTACGGAGCTGTGTGAGAAAATCCAAAAATGTATCGCGAGCAGAGGCAGAAATGTCGTTCAAAAATGGTGTAATGGATTGGAGAGGACCAAGAGCTGCCGAGTTAGTAGGAGTATCCAAACTTTCAGAAGATGCGAGACCGGCTGAGGCGAGACCTTCCATCTCGGGATCGAGAAGAGCATAACGACGAAGTTCATCGCAGCTGTTGCGTACATCATGGATGGCGCTGTGGAGGGCGGCAAAGTTCTCCTTGTCATCACGACGGAAACTGTCGACCAAATTACGATGAGCTATTTCTCCGCAACGGGTCAAACGGGCGCTGAGAGCAGTGGAAACCAAATTCCTCTGGAGACGTAGACGGGTGTTTGCACGTTTTCGCTCCTGGTATTTGGACAGCCGTACTAAATGAGCCAGCTCTTCGAGTGTTGTACTTTCGGACTCAGGGGAAAGATGTGGATTTGTGTATTGCGAAACATCTTGTAATAATGGCTTAAATGGAGAATGCCCCTCATTGTCGTTGTCGGTAGGCTTTAAAGACGAGACCCGGGGGCTATTTCTTGGTGAAGGCTGGCCTGGCATATTCGGCTGTGCCACAATGGGCTTTCTTGACGACATGACTGGCGAATGCTGTTGACCATGACCCCGATGGTCTCTGTCTTCAGTCTGTCGTTGTGATGTCTGCTTCGATTCGCGGGTTGGGCTAGGGCTCGGAGAGCGTCGTCGTCGAGATCGAGATGGTTGTACATGAATATCGACAGATGGCGGGGGCGACCCCGAATCTTGCGCTACAGCGGACACAGCTACCGTTAGTTAGCAAAAGTTATAGACAGAGTCAGGCACAGCCAGCAGTCGGGTTGTTCAGACTATGGCTGAGTGGCAACGTCGGAGACGTACTAGGAGCAGAATGAATGCGGACAGGTGAAGACAAAGATCGTTGCATAGAAACCATTCTGAGCTCAGGGAACTCTACGTCTTAAATGAGCAGCTATTATAGCTGTCGTGAGGCGCCGCTCACTGGCTTGTAAACAAAGGTATATGACTCGACAAATGCAGGCGGAAGAGCAAGTCGCAAGGAATACGGTTGTACGAGGATTCGAGAATGGGTGCCAGACCTGCCAGCGAAGATTGGAGCAAGTAAGGAATGACAGGGCGCGAGGTTGGAACCTGAGATGATGGATGGCGCGTTCCAAAAAGTTCTAGCGTATGAAGGACCAGGATCGTATCACGAGTTGGAGTCGCACGTCGAGTTTGGGCCAAAACAATGCAAGACGGAGAGAGATACGGAGAAAGAGGGAGGAGTATGTCTATTGTTGATCAGGAGAAGAGGAGAGAAGAGAGAAGATGTGGGAGGTGAGAGGAAGGAGTTGAGGGGAGTTTTTGGAGGTGGGGGAGAAGTAGGCACGGCAAGGTATCGTGGGAATAGAGGGACTATGGATGGATGATATGGTGCTTGTAATAAACAGCGACAGAAGGGGCCTCACAACTGGCACCTGTCGGTTGCGCCGACCGACTGCAGCATAGACCAGACGCTGATGCAGGCAGGCTCAGACAAACCAGAAACAGAAACAAACAACCTTGAACAACGAGATCGGACTGGACTTGGACTGGGATAAGCACAGGATCCAATATGATGGGGTAGAAGTATCCCCTCCCCGTCCCTACGCTACCTCGCTATAACGGACGGGAACAGGCGGTGCGCTACGGTAGTGGGTACAGAGCATCGTTGGCAGATGCTACGCGCTAAGCCTGTTACAGTCGGGAACGTCGCGGCAATGCGGGTGAGCATGAGAGTCAATTGGTCCAATGGCTCTCTTGTGGGTCGGTACCTGAAGCCCTGTGCGATTCGCACGTGTCCATCAGCACTGGGCGGTCTCTTTTTCCCTGCCCTGGTCGGTCGGGCCGGGTCATGAGTTGTGCGTTGGCAATGCCCAAGCGCTACAAGTAACTATGAGTTGGGTTAAACAGATAACTATCAAGGCTGAGTTGTTTAAAAAGACTGGCGGCTCTTGAGAAGTTGTGGACCTTGCCTTGAAGCAGACAGACAGACTTGCGCCCTGTCGTGAACACCTGTTCTTGTCCCGTCGTTATGGTTGAGAGTGGAACAAGCAAGGCATCCGCAGGTTGAACCAAGTCATGATCGACTATGACGGTAGGACAATCATGACTTGCAGCGTGAATGTGTGTGCCTGATTTACAATGTAGGAGTAAGTAATCTCGGCGGCAGAAAGTGTATCTTGTTTATTATCTGTGTAACTTGAAGTTGTGAGTTGTCATGCATTCCGCCAGCCAGCAATACCTCCAAGGAACAAGAACGCCGAACCAGCCAATTATGGCCACGAGGACTAGTAGACAAGGACAAGAATAAATTTAAAATGAATGATAGGAAAGAAACAAAACAAAACAAAGAAGCTCCTGCATGTCCCCTTGTTCGGATTGAGTTTTACTATCGGGTAATTTTACACCTGTATTGTAAGTTACAAGGGTTTAGACTATTACCTCGTCCACTTATACAACTCACGATACTCATCAATGAAACCAGAAAAACTCGAACCGTCGAATAACATGTGGTGAAAGATAACAAGCTGTTCTTTTCAAACAATACCTCCCCTCTAACAATTGCTATCATCCTCCTACCAGACCTTCATCATCGCACAATGTACCCAAACCCCCCTCCCCCCATCCACACCAGCAACCAATCTAATCGCACCACGCCAGTTCCCTCTATGCGAGGCAAAGACAACAGTTGCTGCAACTCTACAAGCAGCAGCTGGGTTGTGTGTGCCAACGCATCCCCCCCCAACACCACCAAGACAAGACACCAATCATGCGCTTACCTCCACATGCATCCTCTTCCAATCACTGACTGCCAGACGAGTTCTGCGCTGAGAGCTCACCGAAGGCCCCCAGCCATTCATATTTGTTAGACAGACCGAGTCGTCGACTCTGTAGCCAGTTATGCAGCCGTATTCGGTATACCTCGACTATTCTCAGCTGCCTCCGGCTCTACCTCGCCACTTTAGTCTAATGCAACTACCCTTATTCGTCTGAATATCCAGTGAACGACAATTTGTGCTACCTACTCGACTCGGATTGTATTTTGTACAGGCAGTGCGCTGGTCATGCTGCTCCACCATCAAAACTCCACCGCCTCCCAACAGTTCACGACAACTTCATCCGTATCTAGCTCCCGCCTTTTCCCCAGTCTCTATGTATGTCCTCATTCAGCCGAGGATGTCTTTCCTTTCATGCACGTCAGCGCGTGACTATCCCAACAGCGGTTGACAGGTTGCCATGCTTAGCCATGGTGTGTTGGCATTACTCATGAACAGTCATCAACACCCGTCGACGTAGCTGTCAATCCAGCTCACTACCTCTTGAGGCTCTACACCTAGGTTATACCCTACAGCCACATGGCACTTTGGATACCGTCATTTTCCAGCTCAATCGGTGCACTCATCCCATCTACTTCGCCTACGTCTCCGACTGGCCAAATTACACAAGCTCACCCTAGTTGCACAAGTTCTTCTAGAACCCTGCTATACACACGTTGTTGAATGCATCGCCGGGACATGTCTCACATCAAGAGCATTGATCTTAATAGACGCATAAATTCATAGATGCACAGACAAGTGAAGTCTACATCTTAGCCAATGAAGGGTATAATATCAACGCTCCAACCAGAACCCAAACCAGTGCCATATTAGGCATGCCGCAACTCTGCCACGAGCTGTATGCTCACTAAACCACCTTTTTTTTTTCATGTACTCAATATCTTTCATCCAGTTTAACGGCTTGGGATCCCATTAAATTCCCCTCCCAAACCGAATATCAAAATCCTTCAGAACACTCATTATACTTGCTGCTTCAACCTCAATCGGCATCATCGCACCTGGCGGTGCTGGCCGAGTACCAGGTCTAGGTGTAGCCTTGAGCTTGGGCAACCAAGAACCGATATCATCTGCCGCCTTGGAAAAGTTACGATGACTGGATAGTGTCTGGTATGCCTCGGCGCAACTCAAGCCCAGGCTTGGTAGACTTGGGAGATTGATCTTCTCTGGTTGCGGTGGCTTCTGGGTCTTACAGCAGCCGCCACCAGCACCCTTGCCACCACAGCAGCCACCAGAGCTACCGTCCTTACGGTTCAAGTTGGCGGCCATCAAGCGGCAGAAGAGTCCAGACTTGGGATCAGCCTGACACTGAGCACAAGTACCAGGTCCGTTGGGACCACAGCCACGACGCTCAGTCGATTGAGTCTGGGGACGGCGAGGAGGAAGTTTGACAGCACCATCGGCCGTCATCTCCATAGCGAGAATAGGAGGATCAGAATCTTCAGGAGGTGGGGTCTGAACCTGCTGAGAGATGGGAGGAAGAGTATCATTAGGGGTCATGGCGGGAGTCGCGAGAGCGGTATCAGCGCAGACGCAGTAGGTTCCATCCTTGCAGAAGCCGCAACCATCCCTGAAAGGCATAGAGTCCATGGAAGGGAGTTGAGAAGGAGTGGAAAAGGCCTCTTGGGTCTTGCGGGAGAACATGGCTGTGAAATCAGTCTCGGCGTCGGCATTAGACCGATGCCTCTTCTCAGTAGATACATTGGCCGATGGTGAGGCAGGTCGCTTCAACTCTTGAGACCGATCAAGAGCCTCAGCTACTTCGTCGAGACATTGACAATTTGATGTAAGAGTACACTTGCCGCAGCCATTAGCCGCGGAGTTCAATACCTCCTCGGCACAAGCACAAGGTCCATTTGGAGAACAGTTGCCACAAGTTATGGCTGTTTCAGTATCATTGGAAGCGCTCATGTCGAGGGTTTCTGGGGGAGAGATGATTTGGGAGATGGAAAAGGAGTGGCCTGATTGACGATCAGGTCGTGCATCAGGAAGACTGTGTCTCGGTCCCTGGCTGGTGGGACTGTGAAGTCCTTCAAACGGGTGCTGAGAACTCATGCTTCGGGATTGAAAATTTGAGTTAAAGACGCCTTCATCTAGACGACGTTTGAGAGTCTCGGCCTCCGTCTCGACTCTGATACGGTCCTGTCTCTCCCGCTCCAGCATGTTTTCAAGTAACATGCATCTAGATCGGAAGGATTGGACATCAAGTTCAAGTTCGTGGATCTTGTCCTTGAGTTCTGATTCATGTTTCTCCTGGGCCTCACGTTGCTGATCAAGTTGTTCCTCAAGCTCTCCAACACGAGCAGCCCTCCTCTCCCGGAAGGCCCTCTGAGCTGCGCGGTTTTGAGCCTTGCGCTTAGTGGGTGGTGTATCGGTAGCGGGCTTCCTGCCAGGCTTGGGCCTTGGAGGGACCACCCATTCTTTAGAAGTCATAGACACCTTTGGAAGCTCCGGCGGAGCCGGCTGGGGGCTGATTACGGACGACATGGCCATCTTGTTGATGGAAGGAAGAGCAGTGCGCTGCTGAGGTTGTGTGGGTGGAGGTGGCTTCGCACTCGGCTTAATGGAGAGTGGCGTTCTGTGGCTGTGGGGACCGGATGTGGCTGGTGAGGCAGCAGGACTTGGTGCGGCTGAGATGGCACGATGCCTAGTTCCTGACTGTGAAGCGACAGGTGTGCCAGCTCCAGGGGATGCAATGGACTGAGGTGATGAAGCCGACATGGTGGGAGTCGACGAGTAATAGATGTTGTGGTTGTGGCGAGATCGGTTCTCTCTTCGGTCGGTCGCGCCAAATCGGGTCGGAGTTCCGAGAGGTAAATCTTGAAAGATTTGCCGAATCAAGATTGTCAAATAGAAATCGCCGTAATGGAGTTGTTATTGTTTTGAGTTCTAATTCGAGCTCTTCGTGGACGTGAATGGTGGTTTCAGTTGACAGTCAATGCTGCAGATTGATAAGATTTGACGCAACTGCGATGTGACAGCTCGGTGCGATCTCGGCTTTAGCCTCGGTTGATTGATAACGGCTGAGAGCCAGGTTGACAGATTGATAAGGTGATGAACCCATCCAAGTACAGGAGCCGGAGGATTTGTAAATGATCATCAATCAATCAGAACAAAGTTGAAGAGGGGAGAAAGGGTAGCAGAGAAGGAAATTAATCGCGGGGTGCCTCGTTACTTTTGTGCCCCGAGCACAACCGACGGTTGGGAAGCCAATGGTCCGATTCCAGGAGAAGATAGTGGATCTGATCAGATTGATAAGATTTGATTGATAAAAGTTTTGCGGATGTCACACGCCAGGCACGAATTACCTGCGCCAGGCATTCAGAGACAACCAGCCAGATTCAGTTTCATCAGATTACGACCGAATTGAACAGCAACTTTTCTCGTAATATGATTGCCGACCAGGCAATTTTCAGGCATCCAGTCTCAGCGACGGATCTAATCAGTCATAGCTTATTGTGGCTCCGCAACACCTTGACCACCTGAACGCATCCAACCGTGAGACCCTTAGAGCAAGTTATTAAAACTCAATTATTGACGCGACAGTCAGAATTCGGCATTTTATCAGCAGGAGCATGTCGATCTTGCTAATAATCCTCCGCGGCAGTTCAAATCATGTTGCAGGATGTTCGCGTTCTCGTCATAATGTAACGAAAGGTAGCATCATCACTGAAGATCTCCAATAGTTATTCTCTGTTGAATGGGTTCCTCCACTGAAGCCCCTCCAAAGCATTGACACTCACCTTCTTAATTCGTCCGAGGCTCGGGGCTCACCTGGACTTGGCCGGCATAAGTCGGAGTTGCACGAGCGAATCCGTGATCACGCAGCCATCAGATAAGATCCTTTCAGCATGCATAACTTTTAGTGCCGATCCCAGGGTCTTGCAAGTACTCCGACTTCGCTGTGCAATAGCTTCAACTCTCAGCCGTCTCTTTACACAAGCGCGGAATCTTTATGGAATTTGCGGCGAACTGTTGGGAAATGTCCCGCTCACGTGGGTGAACTCGTTATATCCGGACTTGAATAGCCGATCATAGGACCTTAATTGAACTTGCATCTTCCTTCCGCCCTGCGGCTGATGGTTCGTGCCACTAAACGTTAGGGCAAGCTTCGGTCAACCGAGCTCGGTGCTTGGGGCCAGACGATGTGACATTGAACTGTAGCAAGGGTTCAACGGCGCCTGAAACAGCACAGGATTTTTGACATAGTTAATTGAAGAGGCTCAATGTTCGATGATATCATTGAACTCGACACTCGTGTCTTGAATGGGTTATCTCCAATTCTCAAGCTTCAATACGTTCAAGCCAGCTGTCCTTTAGCCTAGACTTATCCTCGGTAACACATTCTTGGGATCAGCTCGTCAAACGTAATGTGATCCGCTTCCTCTCGGTTTCTCTTTGCCCCCATCCACTTGATTCGGCCATGGTGTCCAGCACTCGATCTCCACGGAGCTAAACCTTTTGCCAGGTTACACGGAGCAAGTCTCGAACCAACATATCAGTGATGGCCAATGAGAAGGAACTCCTCACACGGAACTTGGAGTTCCAGATGGGGTGATCTTGGCGGTCGGTATTCGTATCGGCAGCAAACAGCTTAGAATTAGATCCAGGCGGCAAGAGACTGGAAGAGTTCTTATGTTCGCTCATTTTTGAGGACTGTGATAAGAAATCAACACTAAATTGCATTTTGAAATAGATGGCTCATTAGCCTTAATATTAAATATATTTATTATTAGAATAGACACTATAATAAGCCTTTGATTAGTGTATGGAAATGAACTCGCATCAAGTGAATAATACTTGATGTCCAGTTCCAAGATCTGGGGTCCATTGATAAGATCACAACGTCCAATCAGGGCTAGCGCCGCCGAACCTCACTGTTATGTGTGTGTCAAGGATAGGTTGATTCCCCTAGCTAGGTGGAGCCTGAGGGCGTCGTTTATGCGTTGGAGGCACGTGACGTGGTTCCAACACTCACCATCAGAAGCTCCTCCACCAAATCCATGCCACCTAACCTTTAGCCTACGTCGAGACACTTACAGACAACCAACCACACGGTATACAACCAACCAAAATGGCCGCCGCGCCAGACAACCTCTCTTCTCCAATGGCGGATCTCAGAGTATCCGCTCCATTTACACTCTCTGGCTCCGACACTTCATCTGTCGATGAAGATGCTCCTCTACCATTTCCCGAAGCTCTCCCTCGCGCCGACTTCTTAGCTCCAGACTTCCAACCTGCCGCCTATCTATCTGCTCTACCACATCGACACCAGACCCTCGAGGATTTGCGATCGGATCTTCGCGATAGAAGTGCCGCGATCAGCTCTGAACTTCTCGAACTCGTCAATTCGAACTACACAGCCTTTCTTTCACTCGGTAGCGAACTGCGCGGCGGCGATGACAAGGTCGAGGATGTCAAGGTTTCTCTACTTGGTTTCCGACGAGCTGTAGAGGAAGTAAAGACGAAAGTTACGGAGCGAAAAGAGGAGACGAATGCCCTCAATGGCGAGCTACGTGGTGTACGGTCAGCTATCGAGAAGGGCCGAAAAATGATTGAGCTATCTGAGCGTCTCTCATCACTAGAAGAACGACTTTCCCTGGATAGTCTACCGACCAACGAGGACTGGGACGAAGAAAGCGAGGAGGAAGACGAGGACGACAACTACGGAAGCTCCCCAACAAAACTGCTCGCCTCGGCACAAGAATGCAGCCGCATCACAAAGCTTCTCGAGTCTTTAGACCCAAATGCCCCGTTTGTGATCAAGATGGAGGAACGTTTGACACGGTGCAGAAACACATTGCTGCTAGACTTGGGCAATGCTCTAAAAGAAGCCAAGAAGGCTGGTGTAAAAGGACAGGATAGAGTACTGAAATGTTTGGCGATATATAGAGTGCTAGATGCACAATCAGAGGCCGTAAAGGCCCTCAGAGGCAGTTGATAGCCGCAATGAATAATGATACCCACGACGCTCACAAGGTCTATTCGTAATATGACATATGATACAATTATACAAGCTCAAGGCTATTTTTACATGATGCTCGACAATGCCTCGGGGGTAATCTGCTCCTCTGCATCCTTCAACTTTCCATTCAAGCTTATGCCAGGTCCATGGGTTGTGCTGAGAATAACTTCGTGAACCTCCTTATGCACCTCCTCTGAAATCTCCGCACACTCCGCCTTTACCTTGTTCAGCAACACCTTTATATTGTTCTTGAGCTGATCAGGCGAGTAACCCAACTGTCCAATCGCCATGCGGATAACACCCTGTCTCTCACGGTAATCAGCTGCACCAGCAGAGTCTCGCATCGACTTGACGACGTCGGGGACGATGGTTCGCATACGCTTGCTGGGCATGAGACCCTTGGGACCGAGGATCTTTCCTAGACCGGCCTTGTTGAGAGCTGCTTCGCTGGCCTCGTGGCAGATGAGACGGTCGAAGTTGATCTGCTCCTTTTTGATGGCTTCGAAGAGGGTTTCTTGACCGACGGCTACAGCACCTGCGGCGGTGGCTTGTTGAGCGATCTCGCTGCCTTCGGGACAGATGACGGCAATTCGCCAATCGCTCTGGACGGGGTGCGGAAGTCGAACGCTATTCTTGATGACGGGTCCGTTTCGGGCGGTCTTGAGGTTGATGTGGATTTCGTACTTGACCGAAGCAGGCGGTTGTCCAACTTCAACAGCTCGTAGGACTCTACAGAATATTAGTCTCCCCCGCTTAGTGCCATGTTTCCAATACCACTGACCTCATAGCTTCACATAACGAGTATTGAGGGAATTCCCTCTTAGCCAAGTTATGTCTTTTAAAGTCCTTAGGCAACGCCTTCTTCTTCTTTCCAGTCTTCTTGATTCTCACAACCGAAGCCTGTCGAACTTGTTGAGCAGCCGCCGGGGCCAGAAACTTCGGTATCGTGGGAATCGCAGGTCGAGGAGTCTGGAGGAGGGATAGCCTGGCCATGGAGGCCAAGCAGCGGTCGATTGGCGCCATTGTGAGGGGGTAATTGAGAGCTCTGGCGGACCGGCCCTTGATCGTGATACTCGGATAGCGCAAAAAGTCGAGGTTGCTAAAGTGTTTGATGTGGGCCTGGAATGTCGGGTGTCAACGCTTATCGATAAGCCCCTCGAGTCAATGAGACGTGAACTTGGGAATGGAATCACTTTTGTTTTGGCATAGAATTATTTGAGATATTGAATCGATTCTAATATACCTAGTCTATATACATATAATCTACTCAAATCGCTCGCTACACCACTCGTTATCTAATCAACGCAAACAAGCATGTCCTTCAACTTGCCCAACACAACCTTCTGTCGCGCCGCATCAGCAGTAGTCTTATCAGCAGCATCTCCAACACTAATAGAAGCATAACATCCACTCTTAAGAGCAATCTCGGTCTCAGTGAGGAGACGATCCTCACCACACCATTCAGTATCACGCTCAGACAGAAGGCCAGTGTTGATGCGAGTCAGCACCCACTGGAACTGGGACGCGTCGGTGCATTTGCCCTCAACCTTGCCAAAGTTGACATTGAGATAGACGTCCTCGGGCAGGTAAGGCTTTCCAGAGTCGACAATCTTCTTGACAAGAGTGGTCGCGAGCTCGGCGTAGACAAGGCTGCGCTTGGGGACGGGGCTAGTGTTGAAGGCCGTATTTCCGGTAGAAGCTCCAGAGAAGGCAATGGCCGGGATGCCCTCTTCGGTGACTGTTTTGAGGATTGGTCCGGGGTGGAATCGCGAACTGCCGTAATCGGGTCAAGAGCCGGCGCCGGTTCGGGCGGAAGTGGAGAAAGCTCCGGGCTCGCTACCGGAGTGCAGCTGGATTGAATGTAACGGCGACGATCATCGAGAATTACTTGCATGTGACATTCAAGAATGAACGCTTCCACAATGATACACAGTACTCAGTAGAGAAAACGTATGAAGATCTCAGGCTTTTAGTCCTAAGACAGAAAAAGACTTGGACAAGTATAGGGTATTTTTGGTAGACTTTAATGTCATCTTTCCGCCTGCTTGTGACAATCGCGTATCCTGGACGTATTGACAACTCGAAGGAATATATAGTTCTCATCACAGTGGATGACGCTGTGGTATTGATTCAACAATGCATAAACTCCAGTGTTTTGGCGGAAATGGACCACATCGTAGGTTACAGCGTTCAACCATGGAAGACAGTGTTCGTCGTTTAGATACAGCCATTGGCATTGGGAACCGGCCGTTCTTTATAATTGAATTCTACTATATATGCGTTTCGATCATATCGAGTTGCTTATTGAACCCAGGCTCCTGCTTGTTGTAGGAGCAGTCGATGACCAGTACATGGTGTAATAAGTAATAGCTTCTTTTCTGTGATATAATGTACACCAGTACTCACCAGGAAGACCAGGAGCGTTGATATCTCCTTCAATGGTCTGGCTATGACAAAAGGCCTCTAACATGTGTCGAGCTTTCTCAAGTTTTCCTAGAAAGTCTCATTGTGGAGTGGATGAAAATCCATTCTATACGCTATTCACCCTTATCCCGTTTCCCTCAATGAGTGCAAGACCATGGCATTTTGTTCTAGGTAGCTTACAATCAACGCCATGGTCGACTGAGTTCTGAGACGTGCTGGCATAGCGGCCAGCTAATACATCGTTCAAGCTCAAAGTACTGTATAGAGCCCTGGGAACGCGGCGAAATTGCTAGCTCCTTTGTTAAACTGAGGTTATCGAGGTCTTCGTAGAGTATCTTGAAACTATAAGAAGGCTCTCTGTATATTAGAAGCGGCGTCTGCCATCCTTTGAATCCGGACTGCAGTCCATAGTATTGTAGCAAAAACAGATGACGGAATTGGGGGAGGAAAGTGAATGAGAACGGAGAAACGGTGGCATTTATCATTATGTCGCCGTGCACTGTCTGGCACTGGCGAGCCTCTGCCTAAGCAAGCGGTAGTGAATCACACCAAATACCGCAAACAGAACTCCAACACGAGAACAGCACAAATTGTCAGCCATTTCATCCTCAACATCTCTGCCATCTTCGACGCCCTCGAGATGGATGTGTACTCATTGAACGATTTGGCGGTGGTGCGCTCGCATCTCTCGCAACTCGCAATCCGTCAACTTCCTCGCTTCCCTGGCCCGGAACCAGACACAAAGCAAAGGCGCGACTATGTTGAAGGCTTCCTCTCCCAATGTTTCCCCAGAGAAAACACCGAAGACACGAAACAGCTCCTGCGCAAGGATGCCACAATCATCGCAGCCAACCTTCTCATTAAGGGAGGAACAAGAACAGTCTCTGTCTCCCGCTTTGAATGGGAAGCCGACAAGGTCTTTTGGGACCTTTGGTGTGAGTGAAACCCTGACAGTACTGTTTTCATTGTCAGCTGATCAAAACATTTGCAGTCCTCGGACTACCCCCTCAATCGAAGCCTGCTTGGCCATGGTCACGACCCCCAGTGCCTGGGTTTGCAGAGTCGCATTCAATAGTGTTTTCCAGCCTCAGACAGGATCATGATCGAGATGGCGGCCTGGACATCAACCGGGAGTCCGTACCTGAGGAAGGAGAATACTCACAGGCACCACCTCAAGCTGAGCCTACCTCAATTCAAGTCATGGAGTGGAATGGTATGCATTACCCCTTACCTGCTCCAGTCCCGACGCTCCATGGCCGAAGAAACGCTTGGGCGTTACTGTACCCAGGAGTGACCCCTCCTGATCCAGAGTTACCATTCACGCTGGCTTTGCCGTCTGAATTCGATTTTTGGACATTCGTCTGGGGACCTGATGACCGCGACTTCAACAAGATCCGAGAGCGCCTCTTGGAAGAGCGTGTGGAAGTTGCCTGGAGATACGACGAAAGGGTGGAGGGCAGCGAGGTGAATGTTGAGTGTCCCATTGATACCGGGAAACTGCCCGAAACAGCCCATGCTCTGGTGGTCGGACCTGTTCTTCTTCAAGATGTGGCTCGAGGCGAAATCTTGTCAAACAATTCGGAAGGCGTCGGCAGGGTCTGGGCCGACATCAAAAACTGGTATTTTGCCTGCACCTTGGGCCAACTGACTACATTGCGGAGCTATCTGGAGAACATGGCAGAAGGACGAAAAGGATCAGGAGTGCATACGATTCCAGGCCTTCCAGCTGGATTCAAGGAGGTACAATCTCGAAACAAACAAGAACGAAAGGCTTGCGAAGAAGCAATCAACACCATTCTAGACAACAGAGGCATTACGGTCAGAGTTTGTGCGGTCCTCAGGGACTGGGCCCTTTCTCGCAAGGAAGGCATCTGTCTGGATGTGCCTGAGCGTATCAACTTGGCTGCTGAACTCTGGCGGAACCGGGCTTTGACTCCTGAAATGAGGTTCCAGATTTCGGGGCTTATCGCGACGATGAAGAGGGACGTCAAGGCCGAACTCCTTCGAAACTCTATGCGGATGTGAGTCGTCGGAGCTTTTAGGTATTGGTATGAGCAGCAAGAGCAGAGAGCGCACTTGCAGGCGGAGGTTCCGGGTCATTCTACTGGCAGTAGTTTTCTGATCAGGATGAAAGTCAGAGAGCTTCGTTTCGAGTTTGATGAGTGTGGTTCGATAATCTCGAGACTGTTTGACGACTTGAATAGCGTATAGACGTGAACTCGTTCTCGGTAGAACCAGTTCCTTTAGCCTAGTGAATAAGATAAACATAATATGCAAGTCTCTTCAAGATTTCAAATGAGTTAAATTGGTATGAGCCTCTGATATAGTTCTGCTGGTTCGTGTATCTAAGTAGGATGGCTCTGATGGCGTGTGGAAATGGTAAGAAACTCTGTGATCAAGCTGCATTCGACGTGTCATTTGTGTGGCTGTAATGTCGGTGTATGTATGGTGCTTTCTGTTTATTTCATTGGAAGAAATGAGTAAACGGTTGGAATGAGGAGTTGTTTGATCATGCTTGCCAAATGCGACTAAATCATGGTGATTGCTCACTACCCGTGCATTGGCGTTTGCTTTCTTTGTTTCATCCATGCAGCTATCCGAACCTTCATTTCAGCTCCCATTATTGCCACTGCGCGCCCGTTTCAGTTCATGTCATGATACAATTAATAGAAATTAAGATAAAAATCCCAAATCATTATCCTTTTTCATTGTCAGCTCAATTCAAGATGGGCGACCCTTGGAAAGAAACCATTCGTGACATGGCGAAATGGCTTATGAAAGACGACCCCTTCATGTTTGCTCATATACAAGGCCAAGCAGCAATCGCAAAGGCCATAAAAGTTCCTCTCTTTCTACAAGATTCTTTCTGCAGATCGAATTCAAATGCGGAAATCATCCATATCACAAATGCGACAAAGAAGGATCAAGTCTTCAAGGAACGAGAGAAGCTGAGGGCCAACATGCGTCTCGCCACACAAACCGCAAAGAGCATCAGAACCATGGATTACGTCGAAGCAACAAATATGTTGAAGATTGCTCGCCGGGAAAATGGCTGGTACCTCCCAGACCTCGGCAAGAACGCTTGTGCTGTTGTCATAATCATCGAGGCAGACCCTGATTACTCTGCCGAATACGCTCTCTCCTTAATAGCCTGGACTACCATGTTAAAAAGACACAGTTCATCTAGTGTCTGCATGCGCTTGATGACAATGTCATGGGAAAGCGTCCACGATATGACAAGAGCCATCTGGAATTATTGGCCCACGGCCGAGGAACCCCTTCGAGAATACGTGCTGCCATCTATGCCACGAGGCATGGGGAAAGTCATCTCAGATTCAAAGACCAAAAGCGCAACATTAGAAATGATACAATGGGTCAAAAGAGTTGCCCCTGATGGCCCTCACACTTGTATCAGCTTCCGAAGACCGTCGAGACTTGATGAATCCTGGGATCGGTGTTACCAACACCACCAACAGGGACTAGACTCCGCAATAAAACCTCGACGAGCCCTTTTTATTAACCTTGACTTCATATCTGCCGAAAGGATCTCCGACGCAGGCAAGCCTCACCTCATCACGAGCTCCACCCGTCGCCGGCTCATCTTCGACCTCGAGACTCGACAGCCTGTCACCGTCACGACAAAATGCTCAAACTCGGAGGAGAAGCAGCAGATGAGTTGGGTGCATCGTTTCAGCGGAGAGAGCACAAACATATACACACAGCCGGGATTCTGCTACGGTGCTAAGAGCCCTCGACGCATGAGATTTGCGGATGATCAGCTTGGAGGCTTTCTGGCAGCTTTGAGCGAGTTGGACAAATGGCCTCTCGGTATTTCCAACGTCACGCGTCTTTTTGATCCCGGGGGAGAGGAATCCGAGATCGCTAACGATATTGGGCAACGACTCATTCGGCAAGGGATCCTTCAATATGATTCCAAGTCGACCATAGGGTTTTCACTGGCTCTCCCTACGGAAACACACGAGACTTTTTACAATATCCTCCCCCTTGTTGATTACGACCATCGCCTCGCGCTATTTCTAAGCATCAAGTCCAAGGACGGCATGATTAACACAGCGAAAGCGCAAATGGCTGCGATAATCTCGGGGAGTAACACGAACTGCTTTACATTTGCTTACAAAACAGCCCCTGAGGTCCATGAAACCAGCGACGCAGCCCGGATCGGTCTCCTGAAACATGTCGCGCATACTGGTACAGTCATGAAGGGCCTTGGACTCATAAAGACTGCGATAATCGCCACGCGCTTCTCTATGCTCTTACCAGAGATTTATATCGTCGATAAGCAAGTACGTGTCTATATGGACGAAGTAAAGCACGTCATGGAACGATGTAGATTGCTACTCCAAGTCCTCAGCACGTGCGGTTACAACGTTGATGAAGCGTTACCGTTTACACAAGAGGAGCCAGAGGCTATAGAATTCGATGTATTCATGGAAGTCTGGGGACATCTCCTGAGAGCATACACTTATCAAATCGCCCTCGTCAAAGTTGATAAGGATGGCAAAGTTTATATAAAGGACCTTGTGTCTCAAAAACGCATAGAAGCAAGTTTCGAAGTTCGGCATAGTTTCGAATGGGAGGACATCCCGAAGGACAAGTGGAACTACGCTGTGGGTATTTACACGAGAGCTGTTCGTGAGCGGGGGATGACGACGATTAAAGATTGGAACTGGATCCCGCCCGAGGTTTGGGACCGCTGGGGTGCGGAGTTGCTTGGGGGTATTGAAGGGCTGCGAACTAAGTTTAAGTTGGCTAAGAACCACGATGAGGTTGATGATGATACTTGAGTGGTATTCTGTACTCATCAAAATAATGAGCAGTACGTCAATTTACAGGGTACGTAGTTATGTCACATCGGCGCCGTTTAGTCCAAATCATGCATCAAAACGTTGATTTAAGTTCATCCAATCGGAGAATAGACTCGACTCCACTTTCAACGACACAACCGCCATCGAGAGAAAGGTAAGGCTTCATTCAATACTACTTTACAGAGGGGAGCTTCACAAACGAGAAATCAAGTAGGTTGGAATTAATTATCTTTTTTTATGATTACAACTGGATTAGTATCAATTTTGACATGATTTTTCTTTTCCTTTCTTCCTTTTTTTCTTCTTCTTCTTTTTTTTTTTTTTTTTTTGGACCAGAACTCTAAGAAATAGCGGTCAGGTAACTGGTATGAGACCTTGACAAATGGATCTTGTAAGCTGCACTTGGTGGAAGGCTGGCAGTGAACCTAGCTATAGTACAATAAAATCCTTGGATCAACGCAGTAATCATATTCTCTGGAGCTTGTCTGGTCTCTTTGGCTTGTGTGCAGGTGGATCAGGGCGTAGCGAGCATTGAGAAATCACGTTCCGGTCTGGTCTCTTGAAGCTTCCTGTAAGTCGTCAATCTTTGGCCTTCACGACCTGGTCAGTCTATCACTTATCCTCTCGTGTTTTGCATGCAAATGAGACTTGGCTCAAAGGTGAAAGACCGTCTAAGTTATTCTTTCACCTTGACATTCTGCCTTATTAGGCTTACATGACATTGCTGGCAGAAAACCACCGCGACAGTAATTTCGGTCTACCAGATAACTGATGTCATGAAAAAAAAAGCCCTCTCCCGCGCAGGTATGTGTTCAATATTGGCAGTGGCAGTGGCAGTGGCAACGCCTGCTATGGGACCTTGCCTAGGTACTTAGGTACCTCCTACTAGGTACCTTACAGAATTTTCGAAATGTTTACGACCTTCGTTTTTTACTCAACCTTCGCATCATCCTCAAACGACGTACAAGAATGCCTCCCAAAGGATGGAGGAAAAGAAAGGCGCCAGAGCCACCAGCCGAGCCTCCCGCCAAGCGAGGCCCAGGCCGGCCTCCTGGATCGAAGAATAAGCCAAAGAAAACACCCGACAGCGAAAAGATCAGCCAACAGAAGGCTACGAATCGCCCATCCCGGCCACGAGCCGCACTACCGATAGCCGAAACCTCTGATGAAGACTCTGAATCCGAGAGTCAAGATCAAGAAATCCCTCCTGTCACAGATAATCAGAAATGGGACGATCTTCTCCTTAAAGCAAAGGACAGATATGAGGCCAAATATATGCCCGTGATGCAGCGTTACTGGAGAAAGGCTGCCGCGAAACCTCATACCATTGGTTTCGAAGGTCTGACAAAAGAAGCGTATGAAGCCAAAGATGAGCCCGGATGTCACAATCCGACATATAGCAAGGATTGGAGTCATGCCGACGAAGAAAAGTTTCTTAATGAATACTGGAGAGGAACGGTGTACGAGGCAGCAATCAAGAGACAGACGAGGACCAACCAAGATGCTCAACACCTCGTCACCATGTTCAAGATCTCCCTTCATGTATTCGGAGTAGATCCTCTGACACTCTGGACATTGAATGAGGACGAGTTCGATGTCACCGGAAGCAGATACGAAGCTGAATTCAAAGTCGGAGATGTAACGTATCCCAACCCGATTTGGTCACGTCCTTTCTGTGACAAATTGTCTCAAATTATGACACATCCTATATGGACAAAACGCAAAGAAAGGCACGTATTCATGTTATTTGCGGTCAAATGGGCAATCATGTGTCGAACTGACGATCGCCGGCCTCTCTCTGAGGGTGATACCAAGTTGCTCGGATTTATCGGGTGCCCCATCACTCCAAGGCCAGGAGAACCTTTGAAAAGAACCCTGAAAAGGCTCTTGAGGCGACGTTACAATGCCGGAGAGACCAGTACAATGGAGGCCGACTTGTTACGCTGCATAGCAGATAACACCAAAGCTCACCAGACAGAACCAACCACGCGTTACTATAGTGTCACTTTGGATGATCTCGACGCCGTGATTATGGGACTTGACGAGTCGGAGCTGGGGGTATCTTGTGAAACTCAGTATGGACTCTACCAGAACAGAAGGACTACCTATACGTACCCATCAAGGGCAGAAGTCGCAGAACTTTACAGGAACGCGTTCCTCAACATAGAGAGAGGACGCATGATCGATCACAAAAGTGACTCAGATTCACGCCCACCCAGTGAGCTGCCTCTCAGAATCCTGAGGAACAGCGAGACTCGTCGTCGTGCGAACACAGAACAAGACCCACCGTCTCCCGTGGCGGGGGACCCTGGACATGACAACAATGGGAATCAAGATGTCATTATTAGCGATGAAGACAATACTCGAAGCCAGAGTCTAGGCACTGGCCTGAATGAACAGACAAATCGTGACAGGTCATCACCCGATGAGGAAGACATTCGCCCTCCTGGACGCTCATCGAGGCGGAAAATCGGCCTCTCGTCTAACACTTCTCGACCTGGAAGTTTTGAAGCGGATGAGTATTTATACATACCTCCCGGTAATTTGTTATCCGATAGAGAAGAATCTCGCCATTCCGATCAGAGAGCGAGCGATGAAGAACCTGAGGGCTTAGAGGAAGGTGGGGGCGATTTGCTTCCCTCCACTACTGATGACCAGCATCAGACGTCCAAGAGCACCTCGCCCATTGCTCAGGCGACCAGCCCAGCAACAGAACCTATTACTCATACTGGAGAAGAAGAAACCAATGGCCAGGAGCTGCAGGCAGATAACAAAGAAGAACCTCGCCATTCCGACTCGAGAGTGGGTGACGATGAACTCGCAAGCTTGGAGCAATGTGATGGTGAACAGCATCCAGCATCCAAGAGCACCTCGCCTATTGCTCAGGCGACCAGCCCAGGAACAGAGCCTCTCACTCACACTAGAGTAGAAGAAGCCAGTGATCACGGACTACAAGGAGATGAGTCCAGGCCGTTGACGGCCACGCCTCTCGGATCTTTCAGCACAGCTACTTCTGAGAGTGGCCGTGGCGAGGAAACTACGATCCAACGACAACGACGCATAAAGGTTCGGACCTCGGGGCTAGGAACATCACGAATGCCCCCGTTGCCCCGGCTTCCATCGAGTTTGTGTAAATTTGACCTTTAGGCTGATATAAAGTTGGACAATAGAATGCGTTAATTTCTGCTCTTTACATTTGTGTGTTGTTACTGAAGTCTCCCTTAACCTCTTAATTATGACAATGTAAGTTTGTGTGAATGCAACTGGTGTAAAAGGTCACGTGATATACCCATGATGCCACCTTGAGCTGGAGCCATGAAACACAAGTCTCCAACGCATCCATCTCCACTGTTTTCGAGTATCTCGCTGCCGCGCAACGGATCAGGTTTGATCACGATGGACAGAGAAGATCTCCGAAAGACACTGAGCGGTGTTCAGGCGGATATAGAGCTATCAACTTGTTTGCGCGAACACCCTTCGCTCGACTATCAACTCTCACATTATGAGACGAGCGGCGTTGACTGCCTAGTCAATCTCATTCGACATACAAACGATATGTTGAGTGAGCCCAGCATGACGGAAAGGCAAGAAGAGAACCCGCTACTCGCCTACGCCTGGCAGGCATTTTTCCCTCGCGATGTTGACGAAGAGTTAACAACCCATCGTTTTGCCGTCAAGAGAGGCGTGCTCGAGTTCCTCAGCACTCGCATACACAGCACTCTCACATTCGAGCAGTGCTGTGACAGCGACCTCATGAATGAGACCAAGTGGTCATCGGATGAATGGCTGCTATACGAAAGCATTCGATCGGGCTCCTCTACAGAGGATCGCCGACGCGAGGGGGGCGCCGCCAGTCTCATTGAATATGACTGCCGCCAAAACCCCAACTGGTCACTACAAGATGCGGTTGACCGCCATTTGGCATCGAAAAAAGAGCAAAGCCATTTGGCCATGACGAGACCAGTGTTCGTCCGCGTTCGTTACCACTCGCACGCAGACGACCCCAAACCATTCGGCGATATTGTCACCTTCCACCTGCCGACGACGGGTGGGACTGCAGTCACAGATGACCAAGTTTCCAGGCCCTTCTCCCTAAAAGCGATTGTGCGGATGAGAGACGCAATTGGAGAGCGTGACTATATGCGGCCATATGACCACGGTGGAGTTGTTATTGACCAATTTGAAACGAAAACGCTGACACCAAGAGACCATTCCGTATGTGCAAAGGGAGGCCACTCCTACACGTTAGCTTTCGTTACTGGGCCAGTGAGTACTGAAGAATGCAACGAATTCTTGCCCATTATACCTGGACAGAACCCATTCACCCACATACTGAAAGAGTTTGAAGGCAATGTTGATGCTGGAGCAGTCGTCCGACCGCCGAACGCAACTTCGCTTCAAAATCCACATCCTCGGCAAACGCGTCCGCCTCCACATACACGTCACCCCCCTGTCCAACCACGTCCGGCCTCTGACCCCAATCAAATGGTACCTGGCACTCGAAAAAAGCGACAGCTTGAGGAACAACCAAGCCAGTCATCACAACAGCAGGGACACGGAAGAGGGAGAGGACAGTCAAGCGGAGACCGAGGCAGAGGGGGGAGGGGGCAACAGAAAGGAAGATGGGGAGCAAGGGCAGGAAGATAGGACACCTAGAAACAGACACCAATTCTTTGCCAATCAACGCGAGGACGAATCGTGGACAATTTGGCATTGAACCCGACAAATGTATCGGAAACGCCCCTAACTTTTGACAATTGCTGAATATACACGGCGTTGCATAAGGCCCTACATTGACCAGATCGCCATTGATAAACTTTATCGAATGCAATCTGACTGCGATAGGTCGTACTACGAGTGCATTGGACGAGAACTTGCGATAGTTAAGATTGTCCACGAATCAAACACCGGAGAATCGACGTCGTTATCAATCGATCGACTTGTATGCTTCATCGTCACGTCTAATATGTGAGATAACTGTAATTATCATGAGTCTATACTATCAAACTTGCAGTTTCTTCAGTTTCATTGGTATCTTCGTCGTCTGACTCAATCGCTCATCATAGAGTCCCGGCCCTTCATGTATGTATCCAGTTGTCAATGTATCTGTAAATGAATATCTCGAAGATTTGGACCAAGCCAACCTCATCGACAGTTATGTTCGGTTTCGTTCCTTGGGGAAACCTACCTAAGTCCGAGTCTCAGCCTGCCCTGCCTCCCCAGGTCCCTGCTCCGCAGATTCCTCGTCAACCGACACCAAATGAAGAAGGGCATTGATGGCTTGTAAAACAAGACCACAGTGTGAACTATGCGTGATTTGCGCCGAATAAAGACATATCCTTGATTGTAATGCCATTGAGCTCCCCCCCTCTCTTCTATTATTTGGTCATTTGTGCGTACTTGCAATACTGAGAAAACAAACATGTTGCCCAGTGTCTTCCTCTCATGTCAACTATACGTAACATCGATGAGAGCATTCAATCTGTACCTTACCGGGTCGACTTATATTGTGATCAGTCAACCACTGTACTGCCGGCCCTGAATCGACGCAGTCCAGTCAGTCGAACAAGTTGATGGATGGCTACATAGCTCCATCAACAACATTTGCCTTGTCATAATCTGCGAATGGCTTCACTAATAATAGGATATTTCAATAGAATTTAATTGATAGCCAAGATTTCAGTATGATATGAGCTACGATCAGGCAGCCACCGTCTCTAGCAAACTTCAAGCACATCACTTTATAAAGCTCGAAAGTACCACCATGATTGCCTCGACATGCTATTGTGGTTCGTCGTAATAATTGTTTTTTTTACTCTCAGTAGTATTCTACATTATCTCACATCGAGATTAGAACTGCAATCCTTCTCGGCAAAAATTCACCGTTTAACTTAGTCGTAGTTGTTTCTCCGTTAAATAATTCGCCTTTGTCTTGGAACAGTCTCCAATGTACCAACCACGCTTATGAGCTAGCCGAATCTAGCAAGGCAGTTTATGCCGACGTTTTGCCGGGTCATTTTCTTCATGTCTTTTTTTCGAAAATAAAAAATACTCCTCACAAAGTACGCCCAACCCACCCACAAAGTCTTCTCCCCATTGACGTCTTCACTCAGATGGATAAACGCGCACAAGTGTTCGGCGATATCGTGGAGTGGATAAGAGATGATTCCTTTTTCTATGACTTCGCTCATGTACAGGGGCAATATGCCAGAAACAAATCGTTTCGTGTGCCATCCGAACTCGCGAAGCTTATGGAGGAAAATAGCTTGGAAACCCAAGTATTAGTGGTTGTCCCAAACTTCAAATTTGATACCGTTCGGAAGCAATTTGTGTACGGACGGTTGAAAAAGCCAGTCGAAATCCTTCGTTATCGAGACATGATAACTCTTCTTGCCAGCGACCCTGAAGTTGAGGATTAGAGACTCCCATGCTTCAGTGGCCAAAAGCGAGTTCTTGTCATGATCGATGCGGATCCTGACTACTCTGCCGACTTTGCGATCGCGCTTGCTGCCATCACCACATACAGTGCTGTGAGTAGAACACACATGCGAGTCGTTACGCTATCGGGTGACAAACTTCACGAAATCACGCGTGATCCGTTCGAATACTTATCGACACCCCGAGAATTCCTCATACCAGATGAGCATCGCATTGAGTTTACGGCAGTTGAGATCCCTGAAGAACAGACCGCTTCTGAGGCACTCTTTGAGTTTGCCAATAAATTGGATCCCAGTTTCCCGCATACCTGCTTCCGATACACCGAGGAAGATGACTCTTGGCTGATCAAACCGTCTATGCAATGCGAGGACACTGAAGAATGGTTGAAACAATGGAACGAGACCATTCTTACTCCCTCAGACCAACATCTCATCCAGGACTTGATCAAGCCTCGACCCATCGACCATGGCGGCAACTTGCTGACCTTACCACCAAGTTTCCGATATGCCACTCAAATCAATTGTCCTGGTCAAGTCGTTGTCGTTACGAGCAATACTTGCCGTCGAAAGATTTTCGACCTCATCACGAGACAGGTCGTCACTGTCACGCTCAGGACATCCTTATCGGAGCGAAACAGCCAAGTAAACCTGGTTCATCGCATTGCTGCGCCAGCACAGAGTATACATATTCTAATGCGGCCTGATTACTTGACGAAATGCCCCCCTACCATGCGCCGCATGAGAATACTGAACGACCAATTGGGTGGATTTCTCACTGGTTTGACACAATTCAATCCCCGGAGTCAGTACATGTCAGTTCTGCTCAGGTTACTGAAGAAATACATGGACAACCATCAAATGGTTGTGACGGACATGATGAATCGCCTTGTCTCGCAGCAGCTATGCGACTGGGCAAGCTCAAATTCAATGCTTTCCCTCAAAGTTGAGAATCCAAAGGTATACTACACGATACTTGACCAAGTCGACTACAACCATCACATCGCCTATTTTCTTTCAATCCCCTCGGATGATTCGTGGATCAACATGATCAAGGTCAAGATCGCTTCTGCCCTCGCAAGCGGCTATACAGACACTGTGCGTTTGAGTGGAATGGCGACGTCGCACTTGGCGAATAGCGATGAATCGTGGACAGATGTTGATGAGACAATCAATGCTTTCCTCAAACAAGATTTGGCCAACGGAATAGTAACCAAATTCAACCATTTTGGTACTGTCTGGGCCTCCGTCAGTGTGATCGATGCCCATGTACACAAAGTTGTCCCTGTTGGCATGAAGACCATACCTGCGGCCAATGACTATATATTAGTTAATATGACCCAGTGTACAGAGGCGGAAGAGAGTTTTGGTACTTTGCGATCCTTGCTAGTCGCCAATTCGATCACAGTTGGCGAACCTACATCCATGAGGGTACTCGCAAAGCCCGAGTACTTGGTCATCTGCGAGCATTTGCTCCTTGCTTTTGCCCACCAGGTCGCCGTCGTCGATTTCTCAACTGGGGAAAATGTGTTTCATGATCATTTGTCAGGGGTCAAACTCGAGACCAGTCTTGAGGTCCAAATTCTCGTTAGTCTTGAAACAGTCAAAAAGTACACAAATGCGGATCGTGTGTTCGGTGTGTATACGACGTTGGCCCGTAGAGGGGACGGTCGGACGACTGTATGTGACTGGACCTGGATTCCGCCCCAAGTCTGGGACAAATGGAGTGACAAATTGGAGTTGTACACCGGAAGGAAGCCCAATGATATTTGGGCATTGCGTCTCCCCAGATACAATGAAGGCGAGACCATTGGCGTACAGTTAAAAAAATAAGTAACTACTCCGTTTATACTACTGTATTTGATGCCCTGTTCTTGTGCAAGCTTAATTCCACTGTGATGGTATCGTGTATGTGTATGTGTACGGATAACACGTCATTGTAATGTTACCTTTCCTGTACCATTCTGTATTGTCTGTAGTCATAACTTGCCTGTACAAATCCTCCTTGTTAATGATATCCACATTTGCGAGGAACAAGGATAACAAACAACATATAATGTATTCCATTTTAAGTAGACAGTTCTTGATCTCCCTGCAAATCTGCGTTTGTGACCGAAGTATATCTATATGTAAGTTAGTCAATAGATAACACTCATGCAACTCGCTCCCTGGCCTGTTTACTGGTTATTTCAATACCTAACAGTCACTGGCACTGACAGTCACTGGCACCGACAGTCACTGACACTGACAGTCAAAATTCAATATGTAGAAAAAAATGAGGAAACGCACGGATCACCTTCATTCGGACTGTTTACCTTGCCGTCTTCCACATCTCGCCTTTTCTCTTTTTTTTTCTCTCCTCTCATCTCTTCATCGACGCCAAAGCTGCGGTTCCCAACAACAACAACAACAACAACAGCAGCAGCAACAACAAATGTCAGAGAGAAACCAAACACAAGGTGAGGCCGCAGGTGGCGGCGGACCATCCAGCCATCACGGTGGTGGTGGTGGTGGTGGTGGTATTCGCGGTGGCTACAACAATAGCCATGGAAACTACCAAGGTCATGGAAATTGGGCAAACACACCCAATTATCCTACGCCTCATCCCAACTACAACCAGAACCCTCAAATGGGGCCCGGGTACAACCAGAATTTCCAAGGTTTCAACCAGAACCTTCCTATGGGACAAGGGTACAACCAGAACTCTCAAATGGGACCGGGATACAACCAGAATTTCCAAGGTTTCAACCAGAACCCTCAAATGGGACCGGGTTACAACACAAACCAGTTTGAATCCAATCTCCCATGGCAACCTGATAACGAGCCTTCAAACCCATTCTCTCAGTCTCACCAGGCCTCACAAACCCCGCAGAGCCAAAACAACGGTGGACAAGGGTGGGGAAGAAGAAAGAGGGCAAAGAAGTCTCACGAGGTTGATAAGGTTACGCTGCGCGAAGTCGAAACAGACAAAGGTCCTTCCCTCGATATATTCAACGAGTCCAAAGGCGGTGGTCGGCAGGCAAAGTTCCACAAGGGGATAAATGTCTACGGTACGCCGGTTCAGGCTTTTGGCAGACAAAATGCCAGAGAGCTGAACGAGGGTATAAAGCGCCAGTTCCCAGAAGATGCGAAACTACGGAAGTCTGTAGGGCTCAATGTTTCAAAACCCAAAATGTAGTAGATTTACACCTCCCGTACGTTTCCGTAAGCAGGATAATGCCCCTAGAATTGCATAGGAAAAAGTCGGGTTACATAAGCAGT